>UCOM01004359.1:0-12776 GCA_900474385.1 Ormyrus pomaceus
CCTCCCCCTCCCCCTCCGCATCGCGCGAAGACGCCAACATCAGCTTTTGCGTACAAATGCGGATACGTTGCACGTTCCACCCCTCTCCTCGAGGCTTGGCATCCTCGACTTGGACGGGAGAGAGAGAGAGAGAGAGAGAGCAATCGATGCGCCGCCGCCGCCGCCCCGCAAGGAAAGAGTTACCGCTGTACACGACGCGTAATGCGAAATTTCCGCGCGTCGATGCTTCTTCTTTTTTTTTTTGTACCGATTCTTTTCTGTTTACGTTCGATCGAGCGGACGCGCGCGCGCGATGGATTGGGTTACGAAAGCGAGTTGCGGCGAGGCGCGGGAATTCGTGCGTGAATCGGGGGCTTATTACGACGGGCCTTTGCCGATTGTTTCGCGGCGATGCGTTTAGTTCGGTCGACGCGCCTTGTCGACCGTTTCGTGCCTCGATGGAGTAGCTTTTGCGCGCCGGGTTCGCGAGATGAATAAAGGAGGTGGGTTACGTGGCTGGTTCGTTTATTGCCGGGGGGGAGGGTTTTGGAAGATTGTTTTTAAGGGGGTGGGAAGGTGTTGGCTTCGGGAGAGTGTAGGGGGGAAAGGTGCGAGGAACGAATTTTAAGTTCCGAAGTGGAAAGTCGAGTATTTTTGAGAGGGACTCTTGACTTTGACCCAAAGAGGGATTTCGGGAACCATTGGAAAGCGAATTTGAACTTTATTTTTGACTTCCGCTATATCAAAGTAAGAGTTCATTATCTAAGAAACTAAATTTTATTTTTCAGTTTGAAAATTCTTACTGTGAGATTTAGAATTCTAGGATATTGTGTTATTATATGACATATGTAAGAGTATTATCTTATGACATTACAATTTGACAGGCCAACGTTCGACAAGTGGGATATACGTCAAAAGCTAATGGACAAACAAATCCGATAGGATGAAACTTATTGATAAACGAATGAGAAGCTATTTTGTACGCGATCGTTCAATTTCGAGAGTATTTTTACTCTCAGTTCAATCTAAAATTTTTTCTTGACCAAATGAATGAATATTCGTAACTGTAGCTTATTGCTGAATAATTTTGTACATCTTTTCAAAATCAATATTGGAAAGCAGTACTTTATGACGCTGGAAGATTCTTTATTGAATATTTTTAGCCAGAGAAGAAATCGAATTTCCAATACCTCGGAATTAAAATATTGAAAAGAAGTTTTTCTCGGGGCTCGTGAATATTCCGAAATGATTCGGAGTATTACACATGGAAAATGAAAAACCCTTTATCCGTTCGTCGAACTATTTTCGAATCGTTATTAAAAATTCTTGATTTCTTAATGAAAAATGCGAAGCGCGGCTTCTTAAAAAAAAGCTCGCCAGATATATATGTATTAGCGTCCTCTAAAAAGCGCGCTGCAGATAAACATAAATAAGTCAGCTCCGCGATCTGTGAAATTCAGCAGACAAATCTATAGACGGCTCGAGCATTCAATTTAAAGTCCATCTCTCGCTCTTTTTTCGCTTTAGCAGCCTCGCGTTTGCACGGAGCGAACGCTCGACTGTCTTTTATTTGAGCGAGAGCATGCAAACGCGTCGAGCGACAAAAAAGGAGCAAGAGAGAGAGAGAGAGAGAGAGATAGAGAGAGAGATGAAAGCCAAGGTGGAAAAAGAGAGGAGAGAGAGACGCGGGAGATAAATAAAGTGAAAGAAAACGAGAGCAAGAGAGAGAGAGAGAGAGGGAGAGAGACGGAGTCGCTCGGAGGGGAAAGGATCTGACAACCGGGACGGCGATGTACTCCTCGGGCCGAAAAGTTTGCAATCCGTGTCCGGATCGCCGGCGCAGTTTCGGCCTGGAATGAAGAAAATACGAGGAAACTTTTCGATTTCTGCGACGGACGAGGAGAAGCAGCACCCAGTCAGATCGAGAGAGAAAGAGAGAGAGAGAGAGAGATAGCCGAGACGCGCGGAGCCCGACTGCTGAAACAGATAGAGAAGGAAATAATTATTTTGTTGCCGGGAGAGAAAAAAAAGAGAGCGGACGAGCGTTTTAAAACGAGGAGAGATTTTTTTTTTCTAGTTTGCAGAAGAGCGCGGAGTAAGCTTTTTTTGATGAAATTGTTTTGGGTGAGAAATCTCCGCGAGCGCGAGTTTTGTTTCGACAATTTTTATATAGAAGCTTAAAAAAAAAGAATTGCCGCGGACCAAATACGACTCGACCTCAATTGCAGTGAGTAAACAAGTTTTAGCGCGCTTTTTTCCGAAGCTCATTTAAATAATTGCCTAATTGCACGTACACAAAGTTCTTAGAAAAAATAAGGGGTCGCAAAAAAATTGTTAATAATACTACTTCGCCGCTTAATTGCCGGATACTTTTTACTTTTAAATATTTAAATCCTCGCCTTCGTCGTTAAACGCCGAGCGTACATATTTTTACCGCGTATAACCACCGACTTTCCATCGCGACACATTTACGTCAAATAATATAACGAAGAAAATCTCTTGCCTTCCTCTCCGCTTCCCTTAAATGTATATAATACGGCAAAGCTTTTTACGCGAACGATAAATCCGCGATAACCGCGAGATCCCTCTGTGTGCGCCAAATGAGCCGATTCCCTCTAACCCGACCAGCAAATAACACCCAAAATCCTCGGTCTCGGTGTTCCGCGGGGTTTGTTTATGATTTGCCCCCCTCCTACGTATATACATCCCCGACCGACTGCAGCCTAATGCAATAAAGTCCCTTACCTCTTTGACGACGATTGTCGATTTCCTGCACTGCGGCTTGGGAGGGAGAGAGAGAGAGAGAGAGAGAGAGCTTTACGCCGGCGGCTGCCGCTTGCGGCTTTGCGTGAGGAACGCTCGGAATCGGAGCGGAAGGGGGAGATCGACTGGCTCTCCTGCCTCCTTCCTGATCCCTCCGCGACTATAAATTCGTGCCCGTTAAAGGCTCGCGGGGGGAGGGGGCACCGAAATAAAAAGGATTTAATTTCGAATAAAAAGAGGCATTCCGCTAATATGTAATAAATCGAGGACGGTTCGGGCCTTGTTACGGCGACATTTATATATATATATGTATCGGTAATGCGATCGGCTTTACTACAAAGTGTATTTACGACAAAGTGTATATAGCCTTCCTGCTCCGAGCTCTCCGAGAATTAATACAGTTATTGACAGAGTAAATGGAGGACTTGTATTTGATAATGCTCTTTACTTAACTTACGCGAAAGTTAAGGAAACCGCCGAGGAGTATGGGGATAACGAAGCTCGCAAAAGGAGGAAACCGATCGGAGAAATTTGCTGCGCAGCTTTCGAGTTCTCTAATTCAATGTTGAAGAAGGAGGAGTTTCTTTTATTGGCTGGGATTTCGTTCCAGCTAATTCAAGTCGTTACCATTTTTACAGAGTCCAGTTTTACAGACTCCATATATATACTTACCCGGTATGAAATCCAATTAGATTTTTCCCGAACGCTTCCGAAAGCATATCGCGCACTCCATTAAAACGAAGTTACGTTCAACTTCAGCGGATAACCCGGAGAGGACGCGCGAGCACGAGTTTCGACAACAAAGTCAACTTGATTACAAAGATAAATAGATCTTTAATCAGAAGCAAAGTGCGCCGTCTTGCGCGAAACTCGAGGGAAACGGCCGCGGAAAAGATTATAGCTTCGTTGCGCCCCACTTCGTGGGGGTTAAGTAGATGCTTCCGAGCGCCAAGTATTCGTTGCGCGGGAAATTATTATCAAAGTACAAAACGCCCGTGGGATATGTCGGCATTTGCATAACGCGAGAGGATTTATCGGGGTACGCTTTAACGGATCCAAACGGATTTAGTTAACAGCACCGAACTTTGGAAACACAAACGTTTTTTTTTTTTTTTAAAAGTGTGCTTGTTGATTTTAGTTTGCGCAAAAGATTCCAAGTATATTTTTAAACTCGGCTTTGAACCCGGGAAGTGCATTCGAACGCATTAACTCTTGCCGAAAAACAGTTGCGTATTCCGCGAACACCGTATCTTCCCCCTCAAACGGCGATCCTCATCTCCATAATTAAGCGAGCATGAAAAGCGAGCTAATTCGCGAATATATCCCGGAGCCTTTACCCCCGTCGATTTCAGGGCAAATATAAATTTAGCCGGGCGCGACCCGGCAAGCACTTCTCGGCGTTTAGCGACTTCGTTTTTCCTCGGCGCTCTCCTATCTGCAGTATTCGCGTGAGTTAGCTCGTCGACTTTCGCTGTTTGTTTATCTTTCTTTCCGGCGTACGAGTCGCCCGCTATCCTTTCTCTCTCTCTCCACCCGTTTCTGGACGTTCGTTCGACTTTGCCGAGTTTGCCGCCGCCGCTACTTCGGCCGTTCGTTGCGCTCGAGTTGTATCGCGCGCGGCGATCGGAAATCGAATACTGCTTGCCGCTGCGAAATGCGATGAAAATATTCCGTTTCGACTGTTTACGCGGGGCATTGTGAAAATCGTTAAAGCTCCGCGGGGGGTGCAGTTTTTTGCGCGCCCGGCTTGGCTCCGCAGATAAAAAGTGATTGGTGAGCCATTTTTTTCCTTTGTGAAATTTAATGTGGATTTCGCCTTTTCGGGTATTTTTTTTTTTTTTTTTTTTTCGAGCTTTGATTTCGCGCTGAATTTATCGGGGGCTGCTTTTTGCTTAAACGGAGCTTTTTAAATGTTCGAACGCCTGAAAATATTGTTCCGCGTTAAAGGAGTGCTGTACATTTAAAAAGTGGCTATTACTTTGAAAAGCAGTTTCAACTTTTTGCCGGAGGATGTAAGTTGAATGCGTGAATGTTCGCGGCGGCTATTAAATTAATTACACCTGTAATGCGATGAAAAATTACCACGGAAAATTTTATGTCAAAACGGGGCGAGCGCAGAGAGAAAGGGCTTTTATAAAATATCCGTTTTACGGGGCAATCTTATTAAAAACTTAAATTGCCCCGAGTGGTGTAAAAATTGAATTACAAGCTTTAAAAATAACTGCCATCCCCTTTTAAAATATAAATCGTATACAATTTCCTTCGTTTTACCGAACTTCTCAATAACCCAGAAATTAAAATTATTCGAAACGTGATAATTGAAGATACTTCACTTCCAACCCTCAAAAACCCAGAATATACTGAAGCAGAATGTAGTTAGAACCGACAGGACCGGGATTCCTACTTGATAAGGCTAATTTCGTCTAGGACCATTTCGTATCTTACATTTCCCACTCAGCCAGCGAAGCATAACTCGCCAAGGCATTCTCATTATTGCGTTCATTCGACACTTCACGAGCGACTCTCTCTCTCTCTCGCTCCCGCACACACTTTTGCTAATTACGGCAACAGATTGTGCGGTAAGCGCGTCAGAATGTTACTTCCGCTCCACCCCAGGGGTAATTTTCTTCGACGGTCTTTCTCCCCCTCTCGGATGTATGGGATTTCGTGAGAATTTTTGGTCGAATTCGAGCGCGTTCGTTCTTTCGGCGATGGACGGACGCGTTTTAGTCTAATCGATTGGTTCGCGCGCGTTTTCATTAGAGCGGAGAGCCTTTGTCGAGTAATGGATTTTGTTTTCTTTTGCCTTCTAGTCCCGCTGCTGAAGCGTGTCATCCGTTCAGTGGAATTTAGGGGAATTCGCGAAATTTTCGGATTTTCAAAATATTTTAAGCGTGAAATTCGATATTTCTGAAAGGAAAACTAGCTGAAAGGAAAAAAAGGTGGATTTTTATGCTTTGTTGATCTTTTGCTGAAAATTATTAGTGAAAAGTAAATTTTTACTTTTATTTGATTATTAGAAAATAAGTAATATTGTTGATTTGTAAAAGTTACTTTGTATTTCGGTTTTACGTTTTTGTAAACGCGCTTTTTGATAGATTTCTAAATGCTTACTTTCAATGCTTTAAAATTATAAATAAACGGAATATTTTTATAAATGTAGACAATCTATTTTGCTTTCTCAAAGAGAAAGCTTTGTAATTTTCAATTAATTTCGTTTTAATTCTTAAACAGTTATATTGTTTATTATATTGCCAATCAGAAAAATAAAAAAAAAAATTATTTTCCTTTAGCAAAGTCAAAATCAATGTGTGTATTCCTCCAAAAAATGATAAAAAAAACACTTTATTTAATTTTGATGTTCCTTAAGAAACGCGTACTAAATGAATTAATTGGTAAATAGAACGGGAGTTATGACCGTGCTCCGCTGTAAATGTTTCGCTAGTGTGGACATAACTGTCAACGGGCATTCGGCACTGGTTGGAAATTATTGCTTTTGGTAATTAATTAGCTAAAAATTAGTTAATAATTATCCTATGTTTTTTCTTAATTCCGCTGGGTTGGCTCCGCTGGTGTAATAGACCCAGGTTTTTGGGTTCTTTTAATGCTTGTATTTCTAGACAATATAACTCCAACTAATACCATTTCTATTGATACACTTCATTTTTCGTTTAGTATTCGTTTAAATTAAAATTTCTCTTTTTAAGAATATTGAATCATATCGTAAAAGACATAAAACCCAAAATATCGTTGTAACTTTAATTTCATTTAAATAAATGAAGATACAGAAAAAGTACTCGAAAACAAACAGTCCCCATTGCTGTCGCTGTATCAATTAATTTCTCAAAACTCCAAAACCAACTAACCCTCCCAAAAACGAGTATTCGCCTCCAACCCTCCCAAAAAAGTCAATAAACCAAAAAAAAACCCCGCGCGCGAAACAAGAAATTCCAAGCCGGCGAAAAGCGTTCCAGCCTTACATGTCAAGCGGCCAATTGAGCTTGCCAACCCCCGTTCATTCTCTCTCTCTCTGGGGGTACGAGGGAGAGGGGTGGCTGGGGGGGTCGCGAAACAGCGGCCGCTCGCGTACTCCAGGACACACTCGGCCGAGAGAGGGAGGGAGTGTACTAGCTCGGGGGGTCGTCGGCACCGGCTTTACTCGCGCTCGCCGTACTCCATAGTACGGGCGCCCCCCCGCTAACGGCGCAGGCGCATGCGCGCCCAGCCGCTCCGGCGTGATTCAGCCAGAGCTCGTCTCCTCGGGCGGCAGTCGCGCGCGAGTGCCAACCGGGCGCGGATGTGTCGTGCCGTCGCCGCGCGTTCCCTCGTGCAACGACAGGATGCCCGACTGCCTCGGCAGGTGGGCCCTCCTCCTGGGCCTGCTGGCCCTCCTCCTCGGCCGAGGGCTGCCCGGCGCGGCGGCCAAGAACGAGAACTGTAAGTTGGGAAACAACTCTCCGCTAGCTCCGTCGGGGGTCTCGGCGCGCCCCCCGCGCGCGCGCGCGCGCGTGTGTGTGTCTTTTTAGGCTAAACGCTCTCTCGCCTCTGCCCTTGCCGCCGAAAGGGGCTGAGAACTTTTGGGTGTGGAGTGTTTTTCGGAGGCGGTGCGCCGCGAGGGCACACGACACCGCGCGGAGCTTCTTTGCGCGCTTAACAATTTTGGCCGGGATCGTCGGGTGTGTTAAGGAGCTTTTTGCAACGATTTTTTTTTTGTTTGCGGGGGCTGTTAATTATTTAGCTGTTCGCTCGGGCTGCTTTCAGCGGCTTTTTCTCGCTGCTTAGTCGCCCCTCGGAAGGATCGAACGGAAGAGAAGCTGTAGAGGTGGAATTGTGGGGAAAACGTTATCAGTTGTCAAAGTGTCGAGGAGTATTAAAGTTTCTTGCTTGCACGAGGAATTATAAAGATTTAGATTTTTGATAAGTCGGTAATTCATCAGACATTATGCTCGTCGAATCTTTAATTTCGCCCGTAATAAAGAATTTTTAATTACCCCCAAGAACAATAAATTTCCCTGCCTGATCGTAAAACGCGTCCCGCGGAATATCCCCGGCGGCTATTGTTGCCGGCGAAAAGCGTAAACGTAAAAAGTTCTATAAAAAATGTACGATATTCGAGAGATAATAAACTAAAAAGTTTGCATCTTCAGTTTTCTATCACTCTCCGCTAGCGTGTATGTGCTGTAAAGATAAAAATGCGCCTTGAAATAAAATTTTCATGCAGCCGTAAAAGTTTTTTTATTGTGCCCGGGGAACACGGGAACAATGGAAAAATTTACTAGCCGGGAACACCTTAATTTCGTTAGATTATTGATGCGGAAAACTGACATTTCGATTTATGCTGCTTTTGCGAAATTGGGTCAAAGGCGAGGAACCGGCGGTTAAAGTATTCAATTATAAATTAATTGAAGCGCTGATACTTTGTAGAAAGTAATTAATTTTTTACAAAATGCTGGTTAGAAAAAATGCGCGAATATAGGTGAGATCGATATAGTATTTAACGATAATTGCGCCTGCTTTCATCATAAATTAATTGTTTCGTTATTGCCAGAAGGACGTGTAATTGCTTATTGTCTTATGCATAACTGAGCAATATCAATGTCTCTGATTTATTATTATTGAAAAGGCAGAAAATGACAAAAAAAATTAGTCTGTGACATTAATTTCACCTCTGGAAAAATTCTTAATTAAAATACTTGGCTTTCCACTTACGTCACGCAATTAAAATTTTCTGATAACCTATCAATTCCTTATTTATTCTGCTCCATTTCAAAACTTATGGATTACTCGGATTTATAAATAGAGAGCATTATCACAAGCGGAACGAGGAAATTCTCTTTTGCGTAGTTTGAATAGATATATTCACCATTTGATTTGACCTAATGAACTTTTAATTACGCAGTTACAATGAATTTTAAACAAATCACTTAATAATTAATATTACCCGTTAAATGCTTGAATTCGCATTACCAATTTATAAACTGTATTTAGAGCAAAGTTTGGTTAATATTTAATGAACTTTCGGAAAAATAAACTCGCGGCCTTTAGTTAGCCGCATAATAAACATCTACCCCAAGAGCCGCGTTTTAATAATCCAGAATACCGCCAGGTGTTAGTTTGCAGAGTATTTTCCGTGGATCTATTATTCATGCTTCTCGCGGTAACGCGAAAGTAAGAAAAAACTTCATGTTATGCAAACATGTGAGTACACTGCGTAATTAAAAAGAAAAAAAAAATCCATAGGAAAAAGTCCGCTCGTAAGCTGTTGGGTTGACGGTTACGTCTTTGTACAGTGTATTTTAGTATAATATTCATTGAATAAATGAATATTATTTCGATATTATCCGCATCCCGATAATGCGATTACGGCTTTTCATTCAAAAGCCTTTCAATTAAAGCTATACGTATCAAAGCAAGAAGAAGAATAAAACGCCCGCTTATACGGTGAAGGAGTCTAATATGCATTATCTTAACTAACCTTCCTGATTCCCGGAGGTACAATAGCAATATATTATTAGCGTTTCTATTCAGAAATTCCATAGAATCCAAAGTAATAAAACCTTCCAACCGCACTAATTTACATGAAACACCGATCTATTAACCAATTTCCTAAAATGAGACCAGCTGCAAAAACAACGTGTACGTATCCCATCTCAACCACCCATCCAAGGCTTCGAACGAGCCGAAAGAAATAATAAACTCAAAGTCGCGTCGGCGTACCTTCACCCCCTAACCTCCATCCGTATCCTCCGAGAGAGAAACTTCTGCCGCGGCTCCAAAGTGTCTCGAGCCCGCGAAAGCTCGGATACGTTATATCCCTGGCAAAAAAGCATCGGCTGATTAGCGCTCGGCCGTCTTGGGGTGTTCTCGTCGTTCTCGTTAGCACGCGGAGCCCCCCCGCCTGGCAAGCATCGAGAAAGACGATGAGCACAGAGAGAGCGGGAGAGAGAGAGAGAGAGCGGGAGAGCTCGGGTAGTGGGGTGGCGGGAAGGGAGAGGGCGACTCGTAGAGAGTAATATTGATCGCCGGGGGGCTTACATCGGGCCGGAGAGAGAAGGCAAAACGTGACAGAGAGGCCAGGCGAACAGAAGGTAAAGGGCAGAGAGGCGCGCGGGCGGGGGCGCGTCAAGCGGATTCGGAGGGGCGGCGGGAGCGGTGGGGGAGGAGAGGGGCGGCCAAGGGGGCACAGGACTATATACGGGGCCGCACGCGAACGCCGCCCTATATGGGGCATTTTACGAAAGAGGGTGTCGCTGCCGCCGCCGCCGAGCCTTTTTTAAAGGCTAAACGACCCGGAAGTTTCGAGAGTCGCGTTTTGCGTTTGACGTTCGCCGATCGGGGATGGGAGCTTCTTTCTTTTTATGCGTGCTGCCGCTGCCGCGGGAATTTGGGGGTTGGAGAAATCGTGGCCAAGTTCGGTTTTGTAATGATCCATTTTTCGTTGTATTGATTGTTTGGAGAACAGGTTGGTAAAAATGTCGGGTTAAGTACTAAATCAAACTTTATACGGAAACGTTTCATTTTAAAGATGAGTTTGTGCTCCAGAAAACTTTAGTAATTGGATATGTCCAGACAGCTAAACAGTTATAATTAAGAAAACGTTTAACTAAACGTCTGGTTTGAATTTCCTATTTCAGTTTAAGTAACCCAGATAACTTGAATTCCATTCCCATTTATTAACTTGGGTTATTTCTCCAAACTATTTCTCGGTTCCCTTAACTAAGTCTGATCCTTGTCTTAGCAGCATCAGCGGGATATTAGATTTGTCACTTCGTCGTCTCGAAATTAATCCAAAAATCCAAGCTCAAAAATCCCGTCTCCCCGCGACGCCGCGGGCGGTTAGAAACTAAAACAGACTCTTCCCGGATGACTCCGGGAGCGGACCGAAACTCGAATAACCGGCGCTCGAACGAATCAAACGAGGATCCCCCGTCTTTCATTATCCGCGCGACTCCGCCTTCGGCGTTCGTTATATCCCTCAGCCGGTCGTGGCCTATCTCTCGTTACTCTTATACGCGGTGTCCTGCCCCTTTCAGGCCCGCTCGGCGAGCTCGGCTCTCTGCGGCGCGGCACCAAGCCAAAGTCAACAAACTTCACGTCCTTCCGCGCGACTCTCGGCGCGCGAGCCGCGTATATACTTCAAAACACAAACCCCAAGATTGTGCCCGTCGTTTGCCAACGCCGAGGGAGAGAGAGAGAGAGGATTTTCCCTTTTACTTTTTACTCGACTCTCCGGGAGCTGTATGGGATTTAATAGGGTTTTCACTTATTTATGGGGAAATAATCCGCTTGCCGCAAATTCTGTTTGCTCCGGGCCGACTGTACGTGTGTGCATCGAATACGAAGAGAGAGAGAGCGGCGGCTTGAATAGGCAGATTTTCGATGGAGATGAGCGCCGCGCCGCCGCGCGCACCTTTATGCCGTTTCATTATATTTTTGCCGCGATCCGCCGCGCGGGAGTTTATTGAACGCTTTAAAGCGGCCCGGCTCGTAATATTGTTTACGGCGGCGTAATACGCAAAATTTCGGGAATGCAGACCGACCGTTGTATGGCTTCGCGATATTATGCATCGTCAAGCGTTAAATGTACCAGATCGTAAAATAAACTTTCCGCGAAACAATCGTGAATATTTATGGGGCCGGCGTTATTATATATACGGCATTATGTTAATAAATGCGGGGAAAATTTTTTGATGCTTTTTTCACCGTGTATTTTGATAAGAGGCGTTTTAATGTGTATACGGAGGGTTTATGGAGCGAATTAAATCGGGGAAATTCTGTGAATGAAAACTAACTGGATAATGTTCGTCGAGCTTCAAGATGTTGGTTAAAACAAATTATTTTCTCAAGTTTCGTAATTTCGAACTTTCTAGCCCTCGCTTTTGTATTAAAATTACTAACTTTTTGGAAATAATGAACGAACAATAAAGTACTCAGGCTTAGTTTAAGTTAAGAGGCGATGTTTATGATTATGTGAAAGAATTCATTGAATTTCGTGTAATATTCTAAATTTTAAAACCGTAAGTTTACTTAAGTTTATAATAACTTTTAGACCAAAGTTATTGATTAAAAGGATATAAGCCCCGTGAGTTTAATTTATTTTCAAATTTTGCCATTCTTTATCCTTTTACATATTAAAGCAGAAACGAGATCTTCAGAATTTGGCGCGATAATAAAATCGGCGATACATTTTCGAACAATCAAGTTGTCTCGTTACTATATACGTTCTATGCAGTATATTAAACTTACTTCCACCCATCAGTCATACCTGTATCTTATACTCGAATCTTCCCGAGAATCTACAATACCAATTTCACGCATCGGCGGCTCCAAATGGGGTGAAGAGCCGATAAGGCCATAAGCCTCCGTTATTTTTCATCCGCGTGTCATAAAGCGAGCTTTTAATTTCTCGAAAAACCGTTTATCATAAACAATGATACGAGCTCCTTTCGAGAGAGAGAGTTGCGCTTCCGGTCGATTAGTATCGCGTTAACTCGGCGATTCGCGCTTTGATCGCGCATCACTTGCCCGCGGAGTTTTACCGCCGCTGCTATACGACCGGCCTTTGCGCCGGCAGAGCTTAGAGTTAATTGCGAGATAAAGGCTTAATTATGAATGGTCATTATTTCGTTCGCGAAATTCGGTCGAGTTCTCTGGATATAATCGATCTGTGCGAATTTCAGCTCGACGAAAATAAAACCTGACGCCAAAGAGATCTTTTCGGTCGGTTGTCGTTTATTAGCCGAATGTAATTTCTTCCAGTTTTATCGCGTTAAATTATCTTTACAGCGCAAACTCAATTAGATTAAATCTTTAATTGTGTCACGTAACGAGTGACTTTCGCGGTTAGTTCCCCGTTTTAGCCTGCGCCGCTGCGCAATAGCTGGGATGGGGCGCAAGGTGATTTACTTAAAGAAAGGAGGTAACCGGCCTCCCGCGTCGCGAAGGGCTGAAACACACTTTGATAGATCGGCTAGCCCGGTCTATTTTCGCGGTTCCAGTCCTATCCCTCCCTCGGCGTTCAGGGTGAATTTAAA
>UCOM01004360.1:0-12779 GCA_900474385.1 Ormyrus pomaceus
CTACTGAAGCCACGTACATCGCACTATAATCTTTATTACAAGAATATAATCCAATACTATAATACCTAACTATACGTTACCATAATTTTTACTATATTATTAGAGTACTATTGTCCACTACTAAACTAGCAATTAAAAGGTTACCAATACTTTTGATCTTTGAAAATACTTTTAACGTTTTTGAGTCCTTGATAGCTATAATATATACGGGATACACATACATTTCATGATGAGACATTTCGTTATGGTGCCTAAAGTCGTATAGGTGAAGATTCCATATTACATAAAGAATCTGTAAAAATATGTAAATAGACAATAATTGAACGGTTATTTCACATTTTATATAAAACTATGTTGTTTATCTTTTTATTTCATTAACTTTTACACAAGAAATAATAACTTAAATATAAATTTTTGTTACTTATATTAATTTGGTTCAGATTTTCATTTAAATTAATCCCTTTCAATTTGATTTACGAACGTTGTTATACAATAATCGTCTTCGTAACTCATGCAGATCAATTTTTGTTGAATATCAGCGGGATTAATAGCCTAACAGATTCCGTTAAACTATATATTTTAAACATATTTTTGCTCTTAATGTGTAACGCTGAATTATAACAAAGATTGTTTGTCTCTTGAATAAGTTGATATTTTTGCACCAACACGATAACTATTTCAGATTCTTCAAGTGATGTTATTATTGCAATATTTTTTATTAAAGCTACTGTTCCGTTTACTAGTAGAGCGCAACTGTTGTTTCTTTTTTCTAACATATTATTGTCGTTTCCATGCCATAAAGTGTTCTTATAAATAAAGCGGTAGAAAAACTTTCCCTGCTCTTTTATTTTTGTCTCTGTCAAATTTTCTATTGCATTTTTTTCTATAAATGATAGTAATTTAACTTTGAATGCGCCGAGAATTCTGAGCGATTCACCTACTTTAATGCTGTATTTGACTAGTTTTAAGCTTGACAATAATTTGCCGTAAAGGATTTTTAAATTTTCTGGGCATTCTGGATGAGAAAAAGTTTTAATACTTTCATATTCAATTTTGCGCAAACGATGGTAAGATTTAACAATTTGTTCCGGTACACTTTGAGAATTTTTAAACATTCTACTTAACACTCCATTATAATTTTCATATAAAAATGTTGATGTGTCCCATAGAGCTCCAAATAATTTAACTGCTCTTGGAATTTGTAAGAGTAAATGCGTGTTAAATTTGCATAAGAATTTTCCATATAAAGGTTCTATTTGTTGCACAAACATGCATAAAGCTTTTGTAGCTTTATCTACTTCCAAGAATGATATGTTTGATTTTAAAAAAATTCTGATACTGTATATAAGTAAAAACCAATGATTTAAATATTTTGTTTTTAAAACTCCTTTCAAACTGATTATAGAGTAGTAGCAAAGGAAATTTTTCCATTCGTTGGCTTTCCATAAGTTACGGTCGCGTAAACTTCTTGTTGTTCTAGTGATTTCAAAGGGTGGTTGAATTTTTAATAATTGTTCATCAAGTCGGTTTAAATGGATGCCTATGTACCATTGCTTCTCATGAAAGGATGAATTTAGCCATACATCCACAAATGTTTTGACAACGCCTAAAAGAATACAATGCATGTAGTCCGGGCTAAAGGAATCCACAATGCTAAAATAAGGAACTGCTGATAAAATAGAAAAGCCTTTAACTCCTTTTACCGAACGATTTATTCGTTCAGCTTCTTCGGCATGCTCTTGCTGTTTTTTATTAGTACGAGATTCTCCAGCATCACCTACGTAAACTCTTGTATGTCCTTTTCCAACGGTTACAATCTCTCCTTCATGGTAACAAAAAGTACAACCAAATTTGCCATTATATTGTTTACTATTAATAATAGGTGCCCTTGCAACAGAATCTACGCAGCAAATCAATGTATGAACTTTCACATTAATTTGCCCGTTTGCAGTATTTCGATAAACTCCATTGTTATGTAAATCTATCAACTCATCTGTGAAGGGTCTTAAAAAAGTGTTCATTATCGGTTTATCTTCTCCATACCACAACCCAGCTAACATCATGCATTCTCTTTTATCCAAGTATGGCAATTCATTGATTGTAACGTGTATTGGCCATAAACTTAACGTTGAAGACTTAAATAATTTTACTCCATCAGTATTAAACTGCAGCGTTATGTCATTCTCTTTTATGACATTGTTTCTTCGTAGAGTTTTGTAAAATCTTCCCGATAACACGTTTGATAAATTATCGTCATTTATTTGCTGGTCTCTAGTAATATTATATTTATGACTATTTACAAAGTTCTCAATTTGTGGTTTTAAAAGAACTTGAATAAAGTAACTGCGACGCAAACGTAAAACACTTTTATCGTGTTCAATATTACAAACATTACATTTTATAATTGAATATTGTTTGTCCTCCTCCAATAAATTAGAGCAATCTGGGCATATGTACCTAATTTTATCATCTTTATTTTTAAAATTTTTTAGTAGGTGATATTTAGAATGATAAACAGAGTTGGGAAAATGACAATTTAACACTTCTAATAAATCTTCTATAGCTATATCTGATAAACTGTGCCTACTGCAGTAATTTAGAATTATCATTTTACTTTCTTCTAGTGTAATGGGACATCCTTCAAATATTGGTATTCTTTCCTATAATTAAGATAAAAAATAATAAAAAACAAGTGTTATTAATATTAAATATTATGTTTAAAACTATCATTATTATTAATTTATCTACACCTACTTAGTCCTATTTTCTTTAGCATAAGCAAGCGACAAGGACTTCTTTTGAAACCAATGCTGATTGTAATCAGATTATATAAGTGAAAGTGAAATCGATCTCATGTAGAATCAAAAGTAAATTCAATCAGTACAATGAACAATTAACTAACAATTTTGTCTTTGCAGAGAGATAAGTTGAAACTCTCTACGCAAAGAGTCTAATGAAAATATGCTTCTCAAAACTAGACAATGTATTAGATGATTAGCGAATGGTTCCATATTTAGGGTCTTTTAAATAGTTTTTAGCGGCATGCATTAAAAGTCTATCAGATAATTTTTAGCGAACGAGAGACAGAGAGAGAGAAAGAGAGAGAGAGAGAGAGAGAGAGAGAGAGCGAGAGAGAGAGAGAGAGAGAGAGAGAGTGGAGAGAAGCTGCCTGGCTCTCTGAAATAATAATTATTGGTTATTAAGAAATTTGTCTCTTTTCGTGTATGCGCGGAGAGCCAAGGAGCAAAGAACAGAGCATGAGAGAGTACGAGAGAGAATTGTAAAGCAGCGCGAGCGAGAGAAGAAGCGAAGGCAATGGAGCGAAGATGAAAGTAAGAGAGCTAGAGAGAAGATATGGCAGACGCGCGAGGCCTTGTGTCGGCCGAGAATGGGAATCAGCGTCTTATTATTAAATTGTAATTGTTAACCGTTGTACAGCGTCGTGTGATTGTGTAACGCAAGCGCGACAGGGGGAATGTCCCTGTTTGAAGTGTGTATGAGAAAAGAGTAGGAAAATTGTTTGCGTAGGTCGCGGTCGTTGCGTGTAAAGCGGTGAGATGACGCGCGTCTAGAAACGCTTCTCGCGGATTTTTGACGATTCCCGAATTAGTGTGTTCCGGATCGTCAGCATGAGTGGTCGATTGGAGTACATGTCTTGGACCAGCCGAGCGGGCAGTTCCTGTTAGGAGGGAAGGTGTGGGAGTCTCGCCCTTGGGTGTGGAGTTAGTAGTTGGAGTGAGGTGTTGAAGAGGGGAGTGTGCGAGGTGTTGGATAGTGGTGCGTAGACGAGCAGGTGCTGAAGCTACGAGGACGACGAAGTTCAAGACAATGACGAACGAGAGGACGGAGATGGCGAGCAGTAGCCTCACCGCACCCAACGACGGAGAGAGAAAGAGAGAGAGAGAATGTCGAGAGTGCACCGGGTGAGTGATACGCGAACGGCTAGGATTACGGCGAATTTTCCGGCACCGAAGAGATCTCGACGCATCTCCATTTGTAGAATTTTCTGTTGCGTCGAGTGTGTAAGAGGGAGGAGAATAGAGTATACCGGATAATTGTAATTATTAATAAAGTGTCGGTGGTTTTCGGGAAAATAAATTCGCATTTATTTGACCGCGTCACAAACTATAAAATGAATATTTTTTTCACCTGATATTCTTCATCTTTAAAAACTTCGTCATTTATTCTGTCATTAATAAAGCTACCATCATGACTGCTATATTCCGCGTTATCATTTTGAAGTTCATTGAAATTATTTTCTGAGTCACTTATACTTAGATTTCCTCGTTCAATATTACTTTCATTATCATGAAGATCATTATCATTATCCTTATCATTATCGTTATCATTATCAGTATGATTATGATTACCATTATCATTCTTTTCGTCACAATTATTATCTAAAAGTATGTCATTGCTGGATGTATTCTCTTGTTCAATAATTAAACTTTCCCGGATTGAAGAATAATCGTTGCGATATTCATGCTGAAAATCATAAAATAAATTATAACATTTACTCTGTGATCAGAATAAGCAATCCTATATTTTGCTAGATCAGGTGACCATAGGGTATCAAAGATTCGTCAAATGTAATTATTTTCTATAAACTCCTAATAAAAACATATATAAGGAAGACTACCCGCCGACACTATCCAGTTACTCGGGGGTACGCATGCGTAGGACCTTGTAAATGAGCACGGCCATAAAGTATGACCTGCGGCTTTCCATTCGTAGCCAGCCCAGACTAATCCTACCTGTACCTGACCCCCGAATTTAAAAGTGTCTGTATTCTGTGTTTTGTGTGTGCTGGTGCGTCTAAGTATACTATCGAGCAGTAATCGAGGTGGGAAAATAGAAGGGCTTCAGCCAGTCTCTTACGTAGAGGTGTATTTACGGAAGAATCTCAAACTATAGAGTGTGCGGTTAAACTTATTTATCAGGGCATCCACCTGCTTTGTCCAAGAGAGTGTCGAGTCCAGGGTGACCCCCAGAATCACTATTGATTCCGAGAACGGTATCATTACTCCCCTAACCTGCACTCCCTCTAATTTCGTGCCTCTCAATTTACACGAGGTGGCTTGATCCGATGGCAATAGCTTTTGTTTTTTCCCGCATTTAGCGTGAGCGCAGCCCCATCAGCCCAGGCCGATACAGCCTCTGCAGCACTCTCTAACCTAGCGGTCCCCTCGGCGATACCGTCGACAGTTATGGTGCTGTAATTTGGACGTCATCCGCATAAAGGATATGCTGCACACCACTTCCCAAGACATCACACACATCATTAATGTAGACAGAACAACAGGGGACCCAGTACTGAGCCCTATGGTACGCCGAGGTTTACGGGTAGAGACGGCGATTGACCAAGAGATCTTGTTTTAACAAGTTGCTCTCTACCATCTAAGTAAGAGATAAATGACGTAAGCGTAGCCCTGGATACTCCCACTTCTCGGAGCCTCATCAGCATGCGGGTGTGGGAAACCCTATCGAAAGCCTTACTGAAATCAAATAGAAGTTGCGTGACCTGCCATTATCCATGGCATGCCGGATGTCAGTTTTAGTATTGCTGTTTGCGTGGAGTTATGTTTATGAAACCCTGCCTGGAGTGGATCTAAGATGTGTGCTGATCCAATTATTCCATAAACTGCTGATGTACGATCTTTTTCGTAACCTTCGAAAGAAAGCTCAGTATTGCTATCGGACAAAAATCTAAAGCGGAGGTTGGAGACACTCGCTTTTTATCAGAGAACACGTGAGCCCTCCGCCAGAGGTCCGGGAAGATACCGTGCAAAAGGGAAGCATTGAATATGCTCACCAGAAATGGTCCGATGGTAGGGATAGCCTTAACTATAACACTTTGCGGGATGCCATCCTCGCCACTGCCTGAGATAGAATTGAGATATCGCTAACACGATATCACACAGGTCAACTGGTTTGAATCAGAATCCCTCCTCAGGTGTACAGGCGACAATGTCCTGCATATGTTTATTCCTATTCGGATCACTTTGAAAAGAAATGCCGCAAAATGTTTGTTTAGCTCTTCTGGTGTGATGCCATTCAAATCTTCCCCCTTGAAAGGAAGCAGCTTGAGGCTACGCAATTCATTCCAGATGTTATTGTTTTCCAGGGCTGTTGTAAGATTTTCCTGATAATAGCTTTTCCGCGCTTCGGACGCTTTAAGCTCTGCCAAATCACGCAACCTGATGAACACTCCATGCAAGGCGTTGCTGCTTGTACGTGTATATCGTTTGTATATCGACATTGAGTCCCAATAACATTGGCTTAGTAGGTTATTCAACTCATCACAGTGGATATTTTTGAAATCGCGATAGCTAACTCGACGAGTGACTAGAACGTCCTTATATATATATAAGGAGTGAGATACTTATAATTTTATGCCTACAGTTAAAGGGGGGTTCAATGTTTTGCGGATTGATGTAAGTCATTAGTCTCAGTGAGTATTATGTCAATCCAGGTGTTGGAAGTGGAAGTGATGTGCGTGAGACCATGGTGGACGAGCTGTAGGGATAACTCATCTACAAGCTTACGAAGTCACCTAGAATCATTGTTGTCTTTCAGCAAATTAGCATTGAAGTCTCCCATAGCGATTTTGTGGTTATAATTAAAACAGTGAACGCGAAGATCATTCAACAATGACGGCTTTTTATAATAAGAAATTTGGGGGGGGGCGGTACACTACTACAGCCAGGATGGGCGATGTTTTGCCCATAGAGATAGCGATATGGCTAGGAATTGTGTTCGAAATGTTTCTTTCACCTGTCAAATTTTCATAGGAAATGAAGATCCCGATGGGTCGACCGAAAAACACATTAAAAACTATATCAATCGATCGAAAAATCATCTCAAACCATCGAAGAAGTTTCTTGATAGTCCACCTGAACTGATAAAACATGCAGCTCTAATTTCTACCTGGCTCGAGCAAATATGCACCTCGTAAACCAATTGGTTCGGTCGACAATATAGTTCGGTAATCCACCTGACTTTAAAAAATCAGAAATCCAGCTCGAAATTTCACGTAGATCAGCCAAAAATGCAAATTGAAAATCACCTTGTTCAGCTCGAGAATCCTTAAAAAAACCATCAAAAAATCAGTTGGAAAATTTATGTAGATCGATTAAGAATAAATCCAGATAGGCCAAAAATTGAGTTTGATAAACACCAGGGCAAATCGATAGAGCTTGCTGAATATCCACCTGCATATGTCAGAAGTTCAGCTTGAGATTTTACCCGGATCGGGCAGAAATGCAGCTATATAATGCAGCTAGATATTCTGAAAATGGAGCTCGAAATCTATCTAGGCTTATCGAAAGTCCAACTATAAAATACATTTAAATCGATTAAATTTCCTGTTCCTAAAACCACATTGATCAGAGAAAGAAAAAAAGGAAAACCAACCTGTATAGTTCGAAAACAGCTCAAAATTTCATCCGTATTGATCGAAAAGTTCGAAAAATAAAAATCCACTTCGATAAACTACGAAGACCAATCGGAAAAGGTAAACGAAATTCAACTGGAGGTCAAAAATCAAGCTCGAGATTTCACATGGATCGGACAAAATCGGAGTGCAGCTCGATAGTCAACCTAGATTGGCTGCAATGCAGCTACAAATCCACCTGGTTCGGCTGAAAATTTAACTGGAAAATTAACTCCGTTTCGACAATCCAGCTGGAAAATTTATCCGTGTCGATCACAGATACAGCTTAAGAAACTCCGGATGGAGTCGAAAATTTAGCTGGAAAAACTCAGCTGGAAAGTTAATGTGAATTGATTGAGAATACACCCACCCTCGTCCACCCTATCGAAAAAAAAACAGCTGGAAATCCAACTGGCTGGATTGGCCTGAATTCCTACCTGTAGATAATTAACGGCTGCATTTTTTAGTAGCAGAGATAGATATTTCATCTGGATTTTAAATCGGCTAAGTCGGATTGCATTTTAGCTCGATCAAGGTAGAATCTGAAGCTGACCCTGTCAGAATATCCAGCTGGATATTTTCTACAGAGGTACTTCTGACATTTACAGGTGAATATTCGACCAGCTCATTGGATCTGTCTTGATAGTTAATCGAACTGGATTTTTGACCTAACCGAGTTTATTCTCGATTTTGATCTCGACTTCGAACAGGATTGGGAACGATTTCCACTTCGATTTGTAACTCAATTTTGAGCTAAATCGTACTCAATTTATATCTCGATTTCCAGTTGGAATGGCCTCGATTTCCATCTCGATTTTGACCTCGACTTCAAGCTGGATTGGCCTTGATCTTCACCTCGATTTCTACCTACATTTAGCGGTGGATCGACCTCGATTTCCAACTCGATTTCGAGATGGAAATCCAGGCCGAAGTAGATCAAAATCGAGGTGGAATTCAAGGTTATTTCATCCGGAAATCGATTCAGCTCGACATCGCCTTAGAAATCGAGGCTTATCCAGCTCGAAATCGAGGTGGAAATCGAGGCCCATCCGCCTCGAATTGGAGGTGAATATCGAGGCAACTACACTTGGAAATCGAGGTAGAAATCGAGGCGAATCGAGCTCGGAATCGAGCTGGAGATCGAGGCAACTGCAGCTCGATATCGAGGTGAATATTGCGGCAGCTAAAGCTTGCAATCCAGGTGAATATCGGGGAACTAGAGCTCGAACTCGAGGTGAAAATCGAAGCGAATCCACCTCGAACTCGACGTGGCAATCGAGGCGAATCGAGCTCGAAATCCAGGCGGAATTCGAGGCGAGTCTAGCTCGGAATCGAGGTGGAAATCGAGGTGAAAATCGGAGCGAGTCGAGATCGGAATTGAGGTGGAAATCGAGGCGAATCCACCTCGAATCGAGGTCGAAATCGAGGCGAATCGAGCTCGGAATCGAGCTGGAGATCGAGGCAACTGCAGCTCGATATCGAAGTGAATATCGTGGCAGCTAAAGCTCAATTCCAGGTGAATATAGAGGCAGCTAGAGCTCGAAATCAGGGTGGAAATCGGGACGAGTTCAGCTCCAAATCGAGATTGAAATCGAGGCGGAATTCGGAGTAAATCGAGCACGAAATCGAGGTGGAAATCGAGGCAAATCCGGCTCGAATTCGAGGTGAATATCGGGGCAACTACAGTTAGAAATCGAGGTGGAAATCGAGGCGAATCCGGCTCGAAATCAGGTGGAAATCGAGGCAACTGCAGTTCGATATCGAGGTGAATATTGCATTAGCTAAAGCTTGCAATCCAGGTGAAGATCGGGGAACTAGAGCTCGAACTCGACGTGGCAATCGAGGTGAAAATCAGAGCGAGTCGAGCTCGGAATTGAGGTGGAAATCGAGGCGAATCCACCTCGAATCGAGGTAGAAATCGGGGCGAATCGAGCTCGGAATCGAGCTGGAAATCGAGGCAACTGCAGCTCGATATCGAGGTGAATATCGTGGCAGCTAAAGCTCAAAATCCAGGTGAATATCGGGGAGCTAGAGCCCGAAATCGAGGTGAAAATCGGAGCGAGTCGAGATCGGAACCGAGGTGGAAATCGAGGCGACTGAAGCTCGATATCGAGGTGAATATCGTGGCAGCTAAAGCTCGACCTCCAGGTGATTATCAAGGCAGCTAGAGCTCGAAATCGAGGTGGAAAGCGGGGTGAAAATCGGAGCGAGTCGAGCTCAGAATTGAGGTGGAAATCGAGGCGAATCCACCTCGAATCGAGGTAGAAATCGAGGCAAATCGAGCTCGAAATCAAGGTGGAAATCGAGGTCAATCGACCTCGAAATCCAGGCGAATAGAGGCAAATCGAGCTCGGAATCGAGGTGGAGATCGAGGCAACAGCAGCTCGATACCAATATAACATTGAATGTTGGAGCAATATTGCTCCAATGTTGTTTTGCCATGTTAGCCATGAATAATATGAAGCATGTATGCAACCATGGGGCAATATTCCTGCAAATCAACATTTCCGTTTTTCCATTGAATGGAGCTCGAAGTCGTGGTAGAATTCGAGGTAGCTATCGCTCGAAACCGAGGCCCATCCGTCTCGAAATCGAGGTGCATATCGAGGCAGTTACAGCTCGAAATTGAGGTGAAAATCGAGGCAAGTCGAGCTAGGAATCGACGTGGAAATCGAGGCGAATGGAGCTCGAAATCGTGGTGGAATTCGAGGCCCACCCGCCTCGAAATCGAGGCGAATAGAGGCAAATCGAGCTAGGAATCGTCAACTCACACGGTCTTCTGTGTGGGTAATGTAATCGCGAATTTTTTTGATTTAGCATTTTTAAGTACCCCCCCTCCTTCTCGCCGCCTACCAATCTTAAACGTCACGTACGATCTGTACAACGTTAAATCTTTACCCCCTTTTATCTATAATTTTTTTATCTTTTCCACACCACCCATGAGGTAGATAAATCAGCGCTTTTTTTGTAGAGGTAAGATTAGGTCTTCTTTTACTAACATTTCAAATGTTGTATTTAAAAAATAAATATCTATCTACCTCTTGGGTGGTGTGGAAAAGATAGAAACTACATTATTTTAATCCCATTTAATTTTTTTTCTATACTCAAGTTTGGGGGGTTGGCGAGCTGAGAGAGCAGGGGAAGTACTATCTATTTACCTCATGGGTGGTGTGGAAAAAATAGAAAAATAACTGCGTTAAATTAATAAATTTTAATATATATTGTATTCCTTATCAAAATTTTGGGGGTTGACGATCGGAGTGACTAAGGGAGTGCCCCCCTGGTATGTATATATATATATATATATATTTAAATAAAATGTATATAAAATATTCTAAATCTGTATGAATATGCAAAAATTTTTTTCATCAATTAAAATATCAAATTTTCTAAAATTATATTTTCCTTATTTCCTAAATTTTGATTTTTTAATAATTTATTTCATTTCAATTTTTTAATAAAGTAAAAAACTTATCTTTTCCAGTTAAATTGGGTAATTAAATAAAATTAATTTGAACTATACTTCCACAGATACGTAGCAAGGTTTTTAAAAGAATTTCTGTATCTAGGAAGCTACATTTAAATATATATATTTAATTTTATATACATTTTATTTAATATAACATATATATAACACATAATAATTGTAAAATATAGATATACTGATGTAAAAATGAAAATTTTGATCAATAAAATTATATTTATACTTATATATATTTTATTTAACTATATTTAATTATATATACTAAATGAATTAAAATTTATGGGCTATTTGATTAATCATCAAGTATATATTTAAATATTTTTAAATATTAAATGTTTTAAATATTTTTAGATTTATTTTTGCAATATAAAATATAATAATTTTACTTCAAAATTCAATTAAAAAAAATGTACATACAATTATTATTATTTTTAAAAATTAACTACTGTAAACTGTAGCTAAAATTTCAATTATACTCACAGACGGTTCTTCATCAGAACTAAAACACTTATCTAAATTTTTTAATTTAGCTCTTTTTCTTCGATATTGCTGTGTCGATTTAGGAATTGTATAATTAGGATCATTTAACCATTTTCTATAATCACCTCTTTTTCTGTTCATTTTAGTTTATTTATATTTATTTATTACATCTGCACTTATTTATTTCATTCCGCCAGGATTTTTTACCTTGATATCCAATGAATTAACCTTTTTATTTGTAAATAAACAATATGTTCAATTTAATTAAAGAATTAAATTGACAGTAAATTTATTCTAATCAGTTTTATAGGTTGGATTAAATTTATTTTAGAAAACAAATATATATATATATATATATATATATAAAAATAAGTATAGTTATGAATTCTTGTTACGTTTCTCTTGATAAATATTTAAGACCGTTTTGTTTATTTATTTTAAATAAATATTTATTTAATAATTATTAATCTATTACATTTACTTTAGAACAAGTTTCCAATAACCGTTTTTTTAATTGATTTTCTCATAAACTTTTCTTTCAAATATTTATTTATTTATTTATCTATTTAATTGTTTCAACGGATATTAAGTCCTTAAAAAGGTTCCAAAAATTATACCGACAATTTGAACAATAACAAGTAATCATAATAAAATATCAGAAAAACTTTCGAAATAAAAATAATTAAAAATTCATACTTAAAGAGCGCAAAAAAATATGCCCATAAGCGTCCGTATTAGAGATACTAGAAGGAAGGGTATAAAATATCTTAAAAATGTACTATTAAATGGTTTATAAAAAGTTTAAGTGGCCTTTTCAGTCTGAGGTGGAATAAAATAAACATTTTGAACATATCAACCTAGTATGTCGCAGAAAAAAATAGAAAATTCTTGTTTTCAATAATAAATTATATAGAAACAATTGTTGGCTTATAATACTTAGCAGCAAAATGTTAAATAAGTGGTAAAGAAAATGAACAAATTTAATTTGAGAAAGCTACGCTCTAAAGCAGTTAGAATTATATTGCACGTGCTTTTAAATTAGAATCATCTTGCACATGCTTATGAATTAGAATCATCTTGCACGATGTCTTGAGTTAGAATTATATTGAACGCGGTTTTGAGTTAGAATTATATTGAATGCTAATTTGAGATAGAATTATATGCATAGGTTGCGTCGATATGTGCATTCCACCTACCCTGATAACGTCTTTCCATTTCCTTCATATCTTGATGAAAGCGTTCTCCTTGTTCATCGCTGTAATCCCCAAGATTTTGTGGGAAGTTATCAAGATGTAACTCATCAAACAGCCCAATTTCTCATAGTTTTTGAGCATTTCGACTACCAATTCCCTATAGTTTCCACTCTTGTGATTACCCAAAAAA
>UCOM01004361.1:0-12775 GCA_900474385.1 Ormyrus pomaceus
GCTATAGTAAATACTCAAATCATATGAGTATCTAAAAAAAATTTTATTTTCATAGAAAAAAGCATACGTTTATTTCACGTGCTTCTTACATTTCTAAATAATCTAAATAATATATATATTTTTATTTTAAAGTGCTAGTATACGGGAAATAGTATTTTATTATGTTAATTTTCATATCACTTCATTGACTAGAGAATCGCGCTCGACCGACCTTAAGTTTCCACTAATTTAAGATTAATTCATTTTACTGATTAAATAGTGGAAAATCGTTCTACTACAGACATTAGGGAAATTCTACTAATTTATAATAAATTTTACTAATTTAGTAGTAGAAAATCTTTTTACTACAAAAATTAGTGAAATTTCCACTATTTTAACTTTAGAGAGTATATACGATTTTTCTAAGCAGCTTGCGCAAAGGTGATTTTTTTTAGTAATTTTATTATTATTATTTAAGAAAAAGCGCCATGAATTTATGAATGCATAAATAAAAATGCTGATAATCGATAGCAGGAATTTTCCACAGTCTAACCCGGTTCGTAGCCGAGAAATTAATTATACCTACGTTGAAGAATGGAGAAAAAAATGTCTCCGATTCGCGGCAGCAGTGGTCGGTGCGAAGCTTGCTTTTCTTCCATTTCCGCAGTGCACCATTAATGTGCGGTCCAGAAAAAGGTAATAAGAATGAGCAGAGAAAGAAGGAAAGACAAAAAGAAAGTTGAATACGGTAACCAAGTCAGAGATTAAAAAAATAACTATTCTAGTTTTTTAAACATTAAGTTCCTTTCTTTACATTGAGGGTTTTTCGAAAGTTAAATGCGAAGACAAATGAGTATCCATACAAATGATAATTCTCCAACATTCAAAACCGTCAATTTCTGCTTTAACATTTATATTATTTGCATAAAATACTTTTAAAAAATTATCTTAATTTGAATTTATATTATTACCAATTTATAGAATTAAGGCCATTTTAAATTCTTATACAGGGTTTCCAATAAAAGAAATTTTTATCAGAATAATTTTGCAAAAACTAAGCCAGTAAAATAAATATTACTTTAATGATTATTTTTACATTTCACAAATGTAACCTTATTTAACGAAATTAAATAGTCCAAAATAATTCTAAAATTTAAGTTTTATTTTTATGAAGGAAAGAATACAATGATAAAATATTAGAAAAAATGCGATGAAACATAATCTAATACTGTAAAGGAGAAGATTATTCCTTGTCGATTGTATAGTTGCATTTTGTTAATTTTTATCAATTCTAAAAGGATTTGCAACGTGTGTTTATTGCAAGGTTTATTTAATATTTACTTTTTACAAAAATTACCTATTATCTAACAATCAGCATTCAAATTGTGTTAATGGCGCAATTAACAAAAATTACGCATTCAAATTACTAAAAGGAACCAATGGAAAGTAAATTTTTTGGCTGTTTTGGGAAACTGAATGCATATATTTATGCTAAATGGTGAGATTGAAAAAATCTTTTCAGCGTAAGATGAAAATAAATTTGACAAGTACACATTTCTCTTAATTGCTACCTAACAAGTCTGCTTTAACGCTTCGAATTGGTAAGCTACAGAGGACGTTTATTGTCATCATATGCTTTATCTGTTTCAAAAACTTGCAGTATAAAAGGATATTGCGGCAGTCGATTTCTCTTAATTGTGTCGAATTGTCTTTTCACTGGTGATTGTTCTGCTATTCAGTGAAAGAGAATCCTATTTAATACTCACTACAATTAAAACTGCTATTCGCGTAATACTTTCATTTCATTTAAACGTTAATTTGAATGAAAATAATACTGGAAAACTTTCCAGTAATCAATAGAGCTTCAAAATAAATATTTCTGTATACCTGTTTAATTTAGGAAGAATTCAAGTTTTTGAAGAAAATTTTAAATAAAGTAAATCAAACTCTTAATTTCATTAAAGTTATTTTCTCTACAGAAGCTGGGTTAAAATTGATGATTAAGTCTATTTCCAATGACTTTATCCGTTATAAATGTTTTCAATGTAAAAAGTGAGAATTAAAATTAAAAAAAAAGTAAAAGAGAAATGAAGTTGAAGAAGAAAGTGAAGAAAAAGGCACACAAGTTTCGTAAATTTTTTAGTGATAAAATGCCCTTTTCCCGGCAGATGTATAAGGTCTTATCTCGGCGAGGAAAAAACTTTGTCTACGCTGAGAGGAGAGAGAAGAGTAAAGGGAAAAAGAGACGAAGCGGGAGAAGGAGGACAGAGGCGACAGGCTGAAGCGCAAAGGAGAAGAATTCTCGCGAGCAGTCTCAAGGATTCTTATCTGCAGACTGGCTCTTTCTCACCCTTGGCCCGCTTTCAATACCGTATATCTATATTTTTCGTCATATATATATCTTAATTAAGGGCATTTGCTTTTCTCAACCGAATTTTAGAGCCGAGCCGTGCTCCAGCCCCTCTCGAGTTCGACCACCTTCGGTCCAAACAAATTAAAGCAATATTTAATTGCAGCGCTCCAGAATAACCGGAGGCATCTTCGTTCTGGAATAAGTGACCCCGACTCGCCTTGCACCTTTTTAAAGTCGTGGAAAGGGAACATCTTTGTACGTAATATGTTGTGCCCGCGAAAAAAAACAAAAAGAACCTATTGTCCACTTTTTGCCGTCTGTAAACGTGATACGTGAAACATTTTGCCTAGAAAGCTTGAAGACAAATCTAATAGGTGGCTTTTTCTTTAAAGCTTCTCGAGTGCGCATTGATTTATCAAAAGATATATAAGCCGCTTCAAAAGGCTCTTTGTAAGAAGGACTCTTTGATGATCGATGTACGTTAATTGAAAGCGCCGTATTAATGGTATTTTCAAGCTAAGCATTATCACACGTATAATTATAATTAGATTTTTTTTAAGGTAAGCCACGTAGATTACTGAGTTTAGCAAGCAATTTTTAAATCGAACAAATTATCAACGAACCAATCATCGAACCGTGGATCGATGACACGATAATTAATGAGGTCGTGAAATTAATTTTTTATATTTTTGATCAGCTATATAATAACTTCTTTTTCATAATTTAGTTCTCTTTTATTTGCTTTACCAAGAAAATACATTTAAGAGAATAATGGCTTTCATAAAAGGCAAAAGATTTTAAAAATATGAATAAAAACATCAAAAAATCAGTTGAGCTTGTTCTTCAATATTTAAAGTTGCGCATAATCAACATAGTAAGAGTAAAAATAAAAAAAAATAGGAATTCCAGGCACAGCCTAAGAGAGAGCGAGAGTAAGAGAGAGAGAGAGAGAGAGGGGAGGAGAGAGAAAAGAGATCGACGTCGGAGTTCAGCAGAAAGGGGTAGTTTAAAACCATTTATTTCGCTGGGCTTCTCGAGCTTGGGTTCACTCTTGCAAAGTGAAGGGGTCCTCGTCACTGGTACTATATATATCTATTTCTCTCCCTTTTTCTCTCAGCCTTGTTCACTTGCGCAAGCGCTCTGACAAATTTATTTGAATATTCCCTTAATCTTTCGTCCCGCTTGTTATGACGCGTTCTTCTACCTTCAAGAAAAGTAATAGCTCCTTCAAATGAATTATGCTCGTTTAATTGCGTTTTATCGAACAAAAACAAATGAATTAGTTTCTCGTCTAGAACGTAAAATTGAAGAAGTTTAAAAAAGTAGTCCAGAACAGTTTTAGTGTTAAAATGTTGGAAATCGTATATCAAAGAATGCGTGACACAACAAACGTTTTTATTTATTTATTTTTTTGGTCAGAGAAAAAAAAACATTTTTCGATACTTTTCTTCAAAGCCTTCTACAACCTGGTATTTTTTAATTGTTTCGATTAATTTCAGATTTTAAAACGAAAGCAATTTTAACTGCTAAAAGAATGTTTGAATGCTGTTTCGTTAAAAGTATCTTTTTTCAGTTTCAATAATTTTTCAGTTATCAAGGTTTATATTTAGATTATTAAGAATGATAATAAAATATTCCTTACCGGTAATGTTGAGAGTGATATGTTGCACGTTGTTACATTCTCGCTTCACGGCTAAGTATGTCACTTCACATTCGTACAAGGCCTCGTCCTCGAGTGTCAAATTCGAAATTTTTAAATACGATGTCGTATTATTCTTTGTATTATTCTTTGGTAAGATTATGGCCATTCTGAAATCAAAATAAAAAATTGTTATTTGCATTAATTTATTCATTAATGGTAAATTCTTCAAGTTATATTAAAATAAAAAAATAAAAAATTGTTTTCAGAAAACAAATAGTAAATAAATTATAATCCTTATATGTTGTAAAATTGAATTTGTTGAAAACGCATTCTATCTATTCCAGAGCTTGTGAATATTTTCCCGCTCTAATTGTTACAGTTAATTTGACAGATCAATTTCGATTCTATTTCTGAACCGCTTTAACGGAAAAGTTAAAATTGCATCAGAAATTATTGATTCTATTTTCGCTCAAACTTAAATCTCTCGATTCACAAAAATTGTCAAATTGATTTAATCTACGTATAACGATATTTTTCAATTACAAAATCGAACGATTTTTAATGGTTTGTGAAATAGATGGCAGGTTGGTAGCAACTGCATGTGCACTCTTACACATTAAGGAAGCCAGAGATTTATTGCGTGTCTCAGCACAACTGTTTCAGTAACGCAGGGCTGCTGCAAAAGCATGAAGTATAACAAAGTTACGCAGCCTGGCTGACATTTACTCGGTCCCTCCCACCTGACTGTGTACAAGAGGTCACATCGCACCTCCGCAACTCGCTCGACAATCCTCGATAGCGCAACCTCCCTTACTCTTCAAGCGTGAGCGCATTTTTTCCTTCCCCTTTCCGCACTTTTACAGGCTTTTTCTCTTTTGTGACGGTTTTTTTTCCTACTGATCTTCGTTGTTGTAAAAACTTTTCACCAAATTACACTTACTATTCTTTCTGTGATAAAATGAGTTTTATTTTTCTCATTGACCATTACTTTTTTTTTCGTCTTAAATCGTTAATTGCTGTTCGTTCCCCGATAACGAAAAACTCGAGGCCCAATATTCGAATAAAAGTTCAGACTCCTCTCGAGTCTGAAGTTTCAACTTTACACAACCGTTTCGTCCGTTCCTACAAATGCAACGAGACACGCGCGAGAAACCGTAAGCGAGGGAAGATACTTTAGGAAGGGGGAAAGTAACTCCAAAGCACCAGAAAAGTCTTGGGTGCTTTTAATCAGTTCTTAGAAACTTCCTCTAGCGCCGACGGTTTCCGCATCACGTTTCAGTGGACCTCGAATTAAAAAAAATTTTTTTTTAATAAATTTAAATAATTTGGTTAAAAATAATGTTACGTTAACTTTATTGCTTTTGTTTAAAATTTTCGAATGATGATAATTTGTTACGTTAATAACTCAAACGTAGTTTTATTTTAAATAATTTGAAATCAGATGAAATAATTAAATGTATTGTTCAATAAAAGATCTCTGCAAATTTAATGAAATTTTATTGACAAGTAATCGCAGCATATCAACGTAATCATTCGAAAAATTATTTTCCGCAAAAGAAAAATTGCTTCCTTTTTTTCCTTCTCATACAGGTCATTATTTTCGTACATGAAAGACGTAGGAAAGAGGCCTTTCTGTCAAGAAATGAAAAATAACGCATCAGAAAGTCAACAGCGTGTAAAATCTCCCTATCGGCGCATTCAGATTATGTCAGACACGACGGGCCATTCGCATAGCTTCCGGGAAAAAAAAGATTCCGCCCTACAATGGAAAAAAAATTAATCAGCCACCATTATTCGTAAACTTTCTTTGGAAATCCCCACCCCTGACACGTCTGCTTTTTTCTGTGATATATGTCTTAATTTCGGACTCTCCATCCTTTTTTTCCCCGTGCTTTTCGTGCCAAGGGTGGTAAAACGCGAATGGGTCCTGAACTTCCAAAGAGGGAGCATTGGCCATTGACCGGAGGGCTGGAGTATGTGTTAGGGCGGATAAACCCTAGTGTGCGGAAGAAAAGGAGCTAGAGAGACACTCGATTCTCTGCAATCGTTCTAGAATCGATGGCTACGCTACACATATCGGTTTCTCTCTCTCTCTCCCTTTCTCTCTACTACGTAGGTGGAAGTAAACTCTATTTTGCAGCGTCAAATTGTCTCGAAATTGTATACAGCCCCAAGGAATTTAACATCGTTCATTTTCCTTGTCTCCGAACACTTCCGAGGAGGGTAAACCAGACTGTATAAGAACTGTCCCAGCAATTGAGAATGCGAGAAGTGTACATCTCTGAAAACAGTGATTTGTAGTTTCTTTTTTACATTAATTTAAATAATATAATATGCTCAAGTTGTTCAATATACTCAAGAGAGTCTATTAGTGTTTTTTAAGTTTATTTATGTTATTATATAATTTAAATAAAGTAGTCTAAGTTAAACTATAAAGTATTTTCAAATTTAAATAAACAGATCATGGAATTTATTTGTAAATATAATTTAATTAAGATATTTATCTCATTACACATGAAATCGTATATCCATATAAAACCGATAAATAAATCGTATTGAAGAACATTAAGTTTTATATTATATATTTTTTTAAATTATAATTGGTTTTTATTTTTTTCTCTACTATTTGTTAATATTATAAGCAGATATATAGCTTCCACTTCGGTTTTGCAATGAATCTTTTTAATTTAGAAACGTAACGGAGATGAAATTCGAGATTAAAACGGCTAGTGCAGTCAGCGTGAATGCTTCGATGATAAAGTGTGCGAATTGAAATGTGTCGAATGGAAAGTTTTATGACTTTCTCGTCGTCGCTTCTTCTTTTCTTTCCTTTTATTCATTGGCCGTCAAAGCTAAAAATAGTATTAATAAAAATATTTTGCCGAATATATTAATTTACGGCTTTTTGAATATTTTCATTAGAAAGACTTTTTATCAAAGTAAATTTCAAATCAATATATAAATTGACTTTCCTAAAATTGCTGTTTAAAATTCTGTATGAAAAATAATATTGTACCCAGTAAAAACGTCTCATTTCAACGCATGATAAAAGTTTTTCTTTTTCAACTAACCTGATGCCTTTAATGACTTCTTATATCGAAGGAAAGCGCAGGAAAAGTACAACGCGCGCATTTGAAAGAGATCAGAACGAGATTTAAGCGACTATAAAAGCATCGTCTAAATCGCCTTAAGCTTTTCAAGATAAAATTTAGCGAGAAAAATGGAGAAAAAAGGGCTTTTATTACCTCAGCCGGCCGAAACTACAAGCGAATTCTGTGCGAGGCTATAGCGGTTTTATACAACACTACCTCATAGTTTGTTTTTTACCGACGAATACTTTCGAATAGCTCCGGTAACTGAAGTGCTTCGTTTTGCAAGATTTTAGTTATGATATATCCCATTGGATATACTTTTAGTACGTCTTGCGAAAATCTTGAGATCATTACAAATTGGTCGTAGTAATAGATGAAATCGACTTTATTTGGCTAGTAAAACTACTAGATCGTTAAAAATGTTGCTCCTTTACATATATGCAATTTCCCGGGATTACAGAATAACATTGAATTAAAACTGTAGGCATATATATATATCTATATATATATATATAGATATACAATTTTGAAATGAATTTGATAATTCTCTCGAACGGGAAGGATTAGATTTCAAATATTTCGATTTACTAAAGTTAAATTGAATAAAAAATATAGAGTCGGAGCAATTGCTGGCTGCCCAGTCAATCAGCGAAATTGGACAACTACAGAATACCGCTGATCAATTCAAACACACAAATTGATTAAAAAAAAAAAAAAAAAAAATTCTCTGCGATTGAATTTAATTTTTCAAAACAGATTTAACGTTGAATGGTGATTTGATCTAAACTTTAATAACAGCCATTGGAAAGGATACTAAGCTCCCCGAAGCAGTTGTGAACATTTCAGAAGGAGGAGGGCTCGGTAAGTAAACAGGCGGCAAGAATCGGCGCCGACCATACGCGGCACACATGCCTATCCGTCCGTAATGTCAATCGCCGAATGACCAAATTGACTTGCCTCTGTGCAACGAACGACTAAAAGCTCCATCTCTGTCCCTCTGCCGGGCGGAAATCTGGCCGACAGCCAGTGCAACGGCGGCCGCAGCAGCCGCGTGCCTCGTTAACGCGGCAAGAGGGCGGAGAAGCTAGTGCGCGTCCAGCTGGGCAGGCCAAATTAATATCTATGTTTCAAACTGTGCCTGGCATTTAATGCTAATTACAAATCAAATATACCTATCGGCCCGTCGTGCCCGCGGTGGGCTACACTGCCCGACGGGGCAATCCGTGCGCGCTCGTCCGCTCGCTCCGCTTCCGCCGTCCTGATTTGTATATAAGCCGTTACGTGTGCTTTATACGAGCACTTGCGTCTGCCAAAGCCTGTGATGCGCATAAAGAATTAAACGGCAGCAATTACCTGTGTTTAATTGTGGCTGGCCCTTTGAACCTTTACTTTACTTTTTCTCGAAATTGGAGGGGGACGGTACATTCGTATAATTGATTTTAGCGATGAGAAGCTACGCTTTAAGAAAAATTATTTTTAATGAAAACTATATTAAAATTAATGGTTTATTTTAATTTAAAGTTTAATGTTTAAATGCGTAGCAGCTGCGATTCTTTTGAGGCAACTAGTTTAAGTTTAATGGAAATGATACATTAATTGTGACTTGGTGTCCGATTAAACTGGGTGTTAAACTTAATTAATATTCTATAATTAGAATATTATTTATCTGTACATGTATTTATCAATTACGTTTCACGTACAGATAATTATAGAATTTAAGTATCTTCGCTTCGCTAGATAGAGATTCAGCAGAATCGATTCGTTTATCTTCTTTTTATAAATTTTTCGGTCCAAGAAAAACGTGCAACTATCGCGGTATCGGATTGAAACAATGAGGAGATGATGCAGCCCCTAAGTATGGAAACTCTGAAATTGACATTTCAACAGCTGCTGTGCAATAAAAATGAATTATTCAGCAGTTTTTGATATGACGTTTGGCGCCGGCGCCGGCGTTTCTCAAAAAATTTCAATCTATTTCACGCATTTATTACTCAAAGCCAGCATTGGTACTTTTGACATTTCGCTTAAAATAATTTCCCGAATTCAGTTGTTCCGAAGCGTTGCTCTGAATCAAACGGCACATCAATCGACTCGTTTTATTGTCCTGCTTATTTTGATTTATTTTTTGATCGTACAGAAAAACGTATCGATATCCATTTGGAGAAGTACGAGTATAATTCATGTTTGAAAGTTAAAAGGACTGCTTTGCATCGAATCTAATTAGAATTGATGTAGTTTATTATTATCTTACTTTTTAGCTTCGATTCACATAGTTGAAAATAAGCAAAGTTGCTATTTCTCGTTCTTTTAGTGAACATCGATTGAAACTTCAAGGCCAGTTTTCTCCAGTTTCTCAAATTCGTTTATACTTTCAGCTTTTCACGTAACAATGAAGAGGGAATCTCTTTTGATATAGAATATACTCTGATAGAAACGTTAAGCAGTTTTTAGCCAACTCTTAGCTTGTATTGTAGTTGAAAACGACAAATTGCTGTTATTTTTTGTCATTATCAAATAATTAAATATGTTTGCTCATTAAATACATTTCAGTGTAATGATATTTTATCTTTTAAAATGATTTTCCAATTGTTTTTATTCAATTTAATCATCAATTTTAGCAAAAAAGTGCTCCATTTAAAATCCGTCAATCAGCCCAACTGGTTAATTTTCTACCAAGTTAATATATAATTCATTTGGTTTGAATTCAGTCAAGACTAGAATATTTTTCATTGAAAACCTTTACATAAATAAGTTTATTTCATATTTCTTGTATTTTTTGCCTTTAAACTGTATTGCACTCTTTAAAATGTTTATGTGAAAAAAATCAATTGTTCAAAATGGCGTGCTGTTCGTCTCAATTAATCAACTTTTATCGCATCTAAATGTCTCTCTTTTTCTTGTCAACCTCTATCAAGACAATCAAATTTGAATTAACGATTTTTTAGTTCTCTTGAGTTTTAAGCACGTCATGCAGTTTTAACTTTTTAAGGGTAACAACGCATTATAGAAACCTAAACGGTCTTATGTATATATAATGCCAAGAGAGATTTCCATTACTTTAACTTTTTAAACATTAAGTTAATTGATTACTTTTCTTGCATAATTTATACTTAACTTAAGACTGGTTTTTAATGTGAACAAGTTACCATACATTTTTTAATTTTTCATTCAAAATGTTCACATGTTCATTCGATCTCATAGAAGGCTTTTTATCAAAAACGCTGCTTAAAAAAATTATCATTTGATGGGTGGCAAGCAGTAACTGAAAGCGATTCCGCGTTGATTGGATCGTTCGTTTGCACTCTTTCACGTTTTCATTTTTCTTTTGACCGGGTTTGTGTCAGTTTACCGAAGTGATATTTCTGTATTATTAACGCATTTATGCATTTACATGAATACTTTTTGTCGCTTTTTGTTACGCGGATACAATTTATTTGTACTGCAAATACAAAGTTTCTTTAATACTCGATGAGCAATAAAAATATATATATAGACATAAATAATGGCATAGCGCTTGGTTTACCCTTTATGCTATATAAAACAGTTCATTTTTTTACGCAACGAATGGGCCAATATATTCATACACGTATTTCATCGGATGTTTTCTGATTTAAATAAAATGAAACAGTATATAAAGAGAATTAAATAATTAAAATAAACAAGTTGTACAGACTAACATAATTCAATTAAATAAGTAGAAAATCGACGATTATTTAAAAATAAATCCGAATGAAAAACAGTCTTGTCATTAGAAGATTAAACAAAAAAAATTAAATCTAAAGATAGAGAAAGAAGAAGAAACTTTTATAGAGTTTGTAAGTCAACGCTTGTGCACGTACCTTGAAGCCACTTCGTCGTTGGCGAGTGTCATCTCACCGTCGGCACTGTAAACGAAGATCCTCTCGCTGCCTTGGTACCACTTAATGCTGTGCAAGCCGTTGCATTGCGGTATTTCTAGAAGGCACGGTAGCTGAATTTCCGTGCCGATATCAGCGTGCTTCTCGCTCTTCAGCCATGCTTCGGTGCCACCTGAAAACAAACGTGTTCCATCAAATCTCTGCTTGAGAATCTCACGATATAAAGTCCATTCGATAAACGACGGGGAAGAAAAGTTTGTTAGCGCAAATCGATAGAGAGAAGGGAGAACAGCAGCACGGCTTACTCCGCAGCGGGCGATGTAGTGTTCGCGAGCTGCGGATGAAGAGCACGAGGCGATGCTACACGTTTCGCGAAATGGAAGAGCGATTGGGGCACACAACTTAATCTAAGTTGTAACCGTGCGTATATAAACACGCGATTGTACAAGGCAACAAACTACAAAGCACGGAAACGTGGCAGGCCGCATACCTACGCCAATTCCGATCGTTATCTTTTGGAATGAATTCCTAAAGGTAGCTCTATTATTAATTGTATATTTGAAGGAAGCTTATTAATAAGCTTCCTTCAAATGTCTTCAATTATACCATTAAGAAAGTTGTAAAAAAACGATATTGTGGTTGAGAAGAGAAACGCAATGTGGAGTATTTGTGAGGTTTATTATTTTAGAGAACTTTCAGAAACCTTATGAATTTTATTTTTTTACATTAAGTCAAGGATTTTCCGTTCCAAGAAGTTTCACCGTCGCAGAATTAACCCACGCACATGCGAAACTAGGAGAGAAAATTCGCATTTCGAGCTTATTTCATAAAACTGGTAAGAAATATCCATTTCTACTTTAAAACAGATGAAAAATAAAAAACAGGTGAGAAATGACCATTTCTACCCTACAAACAGGTGAGAAATGACCCCATTTCTACTCTCCAAACAGGTGAAAAATGAATATTACATTATGAAACAAACAAACGAGTTTTTGTTATTTAATATATATTTTCAAACAAATAAATATAATTGAGATTTAATTGTATATTTCACATAGTCTATATTTTTTATGTGTACATTTCCAATTATTTTTTTAATTCCAACTGTGTTGGGTACAACTCGCAATGCTCAATGCTCTATCCGACTCGTGCAGACCACCTCACCCTCGATAGAAATAGCATATTTTTCTTCCCTTGTTGCTCGATGTACTATTGCCAATAACCTTTTAGCCCTTTTCTGATGTTTTTCAACAATTCACAAATTTGAATCGCGTTTAAACATTAGTAAAATATTATATTGTTAATCCGTTCCTTTGTAATAAATTTTGTTTAAACAGTTTTATTCGATTAATATTGCTTAAATAATATTAAAGTCAAGTTAATTTTTAAATTATATTATTTTTCATTACTGTTTATTTAGCAAAAGGATTATAATTTTGATTTAATTCTACCTAAATTAAATTTACCTCTTTCTGTGATTTGTTTTAAATAAGGAACTTTATTACATGATATAAACCAAGCTTGAATTTGAGAAGGATTGCGGCACATCTTAACACGAAAATACAAACGCCACTTGACGAAAATAAATTGAACGATTAAAGGTTTTTCTATACAAATAAATCAAAATATCAATAAATCAATAGCACGTAAAAAACCGCTGCCAAGTCATTGGCAGTTAGCTTCTTCCTAACTAATTTATTGTTCCATTATTATCTCGTTTTTATTATTATTTTATTTTTATATGCTCATTTTAGAATTTAATGAAAAGCTAACAAAATTTAAATATAAATTTTGTTATTGGAATATTTAAAGTCCTAAAAAACAGAATTTTTAAAATTCCTTGCTCAAAGCT
>UCOM01004362.1:0-12755 GCA_900474385.1 Ormyrus pomaceus
TATTGACATGGAATAGAACTGAAAACTTTACTTTTTATGTCATTTAGGGTCAACACTATTTTCTAGTGCAATTTTTTTGTTTCACTGTTTTAAAATTAAGAAAAACTAAAAAAATTTTTTAAATTTAATAAAATTTGTCAATTTTTGTGAGTTTCTTAATATAAAAATACTAAATGAAAAAAATTACTCTAGTGAAGAGCTTTTTGGTCCTAAATGACATCAAAAACAAAGATTTTTTAAATATCAATTAATCTAAAATAATTATTTTATTGTAATTTTAATAAACATAAATATTCAAAATTATTAATTTTTTTTTAATAAAAAAAATTGCAGATGAGATCTCAATGAGATCTCAATGAAATCGTGGCCGAAAATCGTAATACGATCTATATGAGATCTATGTGAGATTTACATGAGATCTCATATAATATTTTCACGCGGGGCTGCTTTTATTACTAACTTATAACTTACTTTTAAGTAGAATTATATATTACTTTCTGGTAGCGCTGTTAGTAGTCATGAAACTATTTTATAAATTATCGTAATGATAGGTCAAGGTTCATTGGGTTTTCATCTTTTGTATCAAAGTTATTTTTATTCTCAATTTTTAATATTCTATTCTTAAAGTCAGATTTCGCACGTGTAGAATTGTTTAACAAATTATCAACAATCACAGATAAAAAAATCGTAGATAAATATTATTAGATGAATTATGTGTAAGCTATTATTACTCTTTCAAAAATACAAATCTAGAGACAAAACTTAAAATTTTCACGCTCTTTTCATGCTCAACCAGTCACAACGTTGGATGTCGGCGACTCATCATTCTTTTACCATAAAAAAAAATCCAATCAAAATAACTTACAACTTACAACTTAATTAATTAATTAATTTTATATCAAATAAATTGCAAACAATTTAAATTAATAAAAATATATAAAAAGCAATATAAATACGGGGATTTAAATAAATTCTATACTTCTTTATCACATTGATTTATATTTTCGAGCATAATTTCATTATCTAGAGATAAACAAAAAATCAAAAATTCTTACAGAAAGATTTTTACAACTTTAAGCATGATAATAATAAGTTAAACGATCTAATATTCTTTGAATAATGATTATAAATCGCTTTATATTTTAATATTGAACCGCAATACGCAAACGTTAATAAAATCTATTCTAATTTTTTTACTTAATCGAAATATTAGTTTTTCTTTCTTGCATTATGTAAGCGAATATTTTTTTTTTAAATCACATTGCCTGAAAACATTGATGTTTTACATTTAATTTTACATTACAATTATAATTTTTGTTTAATATCCGACGTAAGCTCAGGCTTTTCGTTGTATACACGATAATTCGATTTCATAAGAAACATTGGATTTGATTTAAATATTTCTTTCTGTTAAAATAAGCAAATTTTTATGTATTTTATTAGATGTATTTTCACTCAAGGATCAAATTAATAAATATAAAATTAATACTGTAAATTAATTATGGTTAATAATACAATATAGTTTATCTATTAAGGAAAGATAAAGTGACTCAATTCTATTTTGAATTTTAAAAATCAATTTTTTATCTGCTACGGTGATTTATTTACAAGAAATAATAGACGCAAATTTTAAGTTATAAACATTGATTTTCACAAAATTATGATGTAAAATAGGTGTTTGCAAAATAATAGAATATAAAAATAATTTTTGTTTTATGAAAATTATTTTTAATAAATAAAAGAATGGTTAGAAAAAAATCAATCAATCTTTTCTGATATATGACAACACCTTCAAATTACTTTGTAAATAGTTAATAAATACAAGCAGTTCTTTCAAGTTTATTGTAGATAAATTGTCAATGGAAGTATTATAAACAGATAATCTATTTTTTTTTACAATTTTAAAAATCTTTAAAAAAGTTTGGCATTAAAGAAGGCCCTTTAAGAAGGATATTAAAAACGATCTAAGTTTGGCCTTTGGAAAACATAATAATTTATAATTTTTATTAAATTTTAATTTTCGAGAAACGTAATCGTTTATAACTTTTATAAAATAAAATCTAAAAAATATTATATTAAAGATTGAAGGAAAATAGAAAAACTAAAATCTACAAACAAAGGAATATTTTACCTTATATGTGTTTTCAACTTTCAAACACTTATAATAGAAATTTTTTAATTTTATAAAAGTGCTTTTTACATACGTTTACTTAGCCATTTTCTTTAACAGACCATTGATATTATTTTTAACACCCTCCTTTGCTTACTATAAACGTAATGGAACTATGTAAATAAGTTACTATTTATAACAAAAAGCTTACTCTTAAACATCGTATTTTTTATATCACAATCTGATATATAAATTACAGTTACTATCTAGCTAAATTTAAATACAATAAGAAAAGCCATTGTAAAATAATGTTGTGCGCAGCCTCATTGGAAAGTATCATTACATTTTTTCAAAAATTAATTCTAGTTGTCAACATTTGTTTTATTACAATATAACAAGCAAAGTATTACTGAACAATAAATTATAACATTTTTTAATAGAATATTATTACATTAAATTTACGATATTTCAGAATTTTAATGAAAAATCAAAATTTTTTAAATTTTATTTAATATAACAGCACAATTGTATAAAACTAGTTTTTTTATTTAATATGAACACAAGTTTTTGTCTTTAGTGAATTAGCTTAATCAAAATTAGCTTTTAGATATTTATTCAATGTTCATACTTTACTCTAATTCCTTTATAAGTGAGATTGAATAATACCAATTATTTGTAAATATACCAGAATCATTTGATTTTCATCTTATAGTATGGTTTCTAAATTATGTGATCTAAATCGTGAATATATTTTAAATAATGTATTAAAACGATATACAAAATTTTTTATTTAATGTATGAAATAATATAAGTAACAGAAATCCAATAATCCAACATATTATAACATTTACATTATAACTGTAATATAACATAAAATGTATTTGACATTTGCATATCATTAGTAATTACAAAAGATTATTCAGATAAAAATGTTTCAAATTTTTATATTTGCTTAGCAAGGAACAACTAGGATTTTCTATCAATGTAGATACAACTACTTATTTTCAGTTTTATAAATACAAAATATTTTGTTATAATAAGTTTCCAAAAAATGTATTATATTAATGAATCGATAAAAAATTGTATTAACTAGAGTTATAAACTTAAGGCAAAATTTGACTCTAAATGTATATCATGTATACATTGTAACATTGTAACTCTATAAACAAACTAATTGTTTCTTTTCTTAAAAAACTTGTTTATTTTACGACTTTTTGTCTTATTTTAAAGAACCTATCTAATTAAGTATACAATAAATACAACTCATCTTTTGTGCTCCTTTCAAAACTATTCATTTAATAAAAATGCTACAATCAATTCACTGCTTTATGGTATTAAACTTGCTTTATAAAACAGATTTCATCTAACATAATTTTGTTTCACTTCTTTCCTATTAAATATACGTATATCAAACTCCTATATAAGGAATTTTACCTATGTAATACTGTGAATGGACTTTATATCGATACATAATTATTACCTTACATAATTATTATTATAAAGCTTAAGGGGACCTAGAGTCAAAATCATATTCTATATTTTTTAATCTAAAAATTTTGTTTATTTTTTATGTAATCTTTATATTATAGAGTAATTATAGAAATATAATAAAAATATGGCTAGTACTGAATTTCAGTCACGATAATTAAGTACTTCTTGCATTAAATGTAAAAATACACATTTTATTTAAATTTTTTATGGTATTTATTTATTTTATCAACATATGCATCATAAAACGTTAATATATTAAATAAATTTTGTTTCTTAAAAAATTTGCAATCTCTTGAATTATTTATTTTTTTTTTAATATAAAGAATATTACTCTTTTAAAACTGATAAAGATGTTATTAAAGATTTACCAGAAACTAAAAATTCTTTAAAAAAATTGACCACAGTCCCATCTTAAACATTCTTATGAAAATATATGATAAAATTCGTATTTGACCAAAAGTTAAAGACTTATATTGTAATACTTTTAGCACTAATTTTAGATGGAATGTAGAAACACTTTCTTATCCAGCTTAATGATTCATATTAAGACTGTATTTTGAAATGTATATATAGAAAAATTGGCATCTAATATGAATCAAGATTTAAAATAAATCGTTATTTTTGATAAAGTACATTAATAATTAATATTTCTAATTTGTAGTAGTATTTTTATTTGCTTTTTACTGCACGTTTTTTTGATTTATGAATGTAACCTTTTTTAACTCATTGATATCAAATAAAAGTCCATTCTTTATTGGTTCAGCTGGGAAATATTATTAAAAAATGAGATATTACGGTTAAAGTAAGCAATAAAATCTTGTTCTAATTTAACTTATTTCTTTTAAATATAAATATAAATTTAAAGTTTAAAATGAAATTGTATTAATGTCAAAAGTGGCCTTATTTATTAGATTTACGAATCAATGCATTTAAAATACAGAGACAAATTAAAAATTATGATCTTAAACAAACAAAAATAAAATCATGTTTCTGATTTTTACAATTCACACTAATAAATAAAAAAGATAAAAAATTCTTACTAGAAAAATAACAAGATTAGATCGTTCCATTATTTTTTTTAGAAAATGTATCCCTAGTATCATGATTGCAATTATTGCCTACTTATTATATTTTAAATTCGGTCTATGTTGTCATTCGCTTCCCCGTTGGCGGCAATTTTGTGCTTCTTGTGTGGTAAGTTATACATTGTTTGTAGTGGCACATGTAATAATTCCATTATTTGAATATAATTAGGTTCTGAAAATTAAGAAATAATTATTGTGACAATTTTTAGGTTTAAAATTTTTTTTTTTTTATTATTCAAAAATTAGTTTTTTGCTTTAATTTCTTGAAATAAAAACTGAAAGTCTAAATTATGTCATTTTTTAGCTATATTAGTTTAATTAAAATTTTTTTATTTAAATGAAAAATTACCATTTTCTGGAGTGATGTGACCATGTCTAATTAAAAAGTCTATTGAAACTGGAACGGATGTAGTTTTAAAGTGTGACGAAAGGACCCTTTCGAGACACTCACTTGCAGGCAGTAATTCAAAAGTCTCTACTTCTCCATCCTCATTCCTGGGTACAAAGTCTAAAGGAAGTTCTAAATCGTATACAAATTCTGTATTGGGAAATAATCCTCTTTCACTTTCAAAAAACAGTGATACACAGCCTGCACTCTTTAAATTTGACAGCAAGTGATTTGGTATACCGGCTTCTTCACTGGCTTCTTTTATTGCAGTTTCATTAATGCCATAGCCTACACTTAATCCACCACTGACACAATTATCCCAATAACCTGGCCAAGTTTGCTTACTGGGACTTCTTTTCTGCAGCCATATTGATAAACCTTTTACTGGATCCATAACATAGCCATTTATGTCAACTCCATATTTTCGAATTCCAAATAAACCTGAAAAAGCATCAATTAAATAAAAATAAATCAATATTTTATCAAATATTTTTTAATATTTGCATTTTCTCAGTAAAATGTTGAAAACTTACATGTTGCAGACCTATCCATTTTAAACAATGGAGGGGTATTAAATTGTGCTCTAACATCATAATATTCTTCTCGCCAACCACGCAAAGCAATAAATTTTCCTCCTCCTCTCCATTCCCTGAGCACCTCATCAACTTTAGCACTTCTTTCAGAATAATCTCTAAAAGCTGGGTTCAGTTGAATATATTCTGGATGAACTTGAAACACCTAAGAAATCAAATAAAACTTATTGCTATAAATTTAGTGAAGTTAAAATGAATTATTTTTTAAAAAGTAAAAAATATTTTTTGTTTACATGATAAAATTTATTATAAAAATATTAAGATTTTAATTACTTGATAAAAATTGAATTACCTGTGGATGATTCAGGAGTTCCTTCATCACATCAGGTCGAACAAGACCAATTTGTTGTCCATCGACAACAAAAGCTCGGCAATCACCTGCATGAAAGCCTGACATACAGATAATATCAATTATGTGTTAAGTTACTATTTCTTTGTAAAGGTATTTCAAATATAAAGAATATCAGAAAGAGAATAACTGTAAATATGTTTTTGAATGCAAGCCAAATATTTGAGCCACTTGCATAGTCCATGTCAAATTACTATTTTTACTTCTTAGAGTTAGCCTTGATTAGATTTGAATGTCTGCTAATACTTTTATTACACTACTTAACATTTATTGTAATTTTTTATTCGCAATGTTTATCTCTGTTAAGTCGTCATTAAATTTTTCTGCTGATAAGCTTTATGTAAGTTTTATAATTTCAAAATTTAATTAGAAAAATGTGATGTTAGCATAAATTATTTCTTGGTAAATAATTAATTGATATCATATATTCAAAAAGCTTTGAGAAATTGCAAAGTACTGAAATTGTTATTTTCATGTTACCATTGATTAAAAGTTTAAACAAAATATTTTAATTAAACTATAGTTTTGAATGACTTCATAAATATTCTAAATAATCTCGTTAGTCAATAGCAATTTATAAAAAGTAATAACTTCAAATTAATTAAATTATCATATAACATCCTAAATCAATTAAAACGTCAATTTTTTAAATTGCAACAAGGGATGTTGATACACGAGATAGAAACGAAGCGCGAGAGAGATAACAAGAAAATGAACGCAATCGACCCACAAGCCAATATTGGGAAAGCCCTTCACGCCCATCTTCAAAAAAGGGCCTCCTTTCGCAAAAAAAGCAATGCGGCGATATTCGACGTTGACAACATAACAAAACCTCGAAATCAATAACGGAATTCTGTGTAGTATCCGAACGACGGAGCACTGCCTTCCCTTCGGCCATTTAGTCAGCCTCTAGGGATCGATAATCATAGGTTTAAGGGCTCACAGGGCTTACCTGACAGGTAAAAGCAGTTGAACTTCTTAGCGAGCTTGAGTAGACGTGACATCGGCTCTCCGTCTTGATTCGCCATGATGATTCTTCCCCGTTCGTGACGCAAGGAGAGAGATAATACACAGACGGGCCGGAGGGCGGTGTGTGATACCAGCGACTCTCCGTGTACTCGCGTATACAGCTCGCGGAGCCCCGAGAAAAAAATCTAGCGCGGCGCGCTGCACGCCAAAGGAAAGAAAGATAGATCTCTGTGCTTTGAGTCGCGCGCGAATCGCAGGAGCTAAGCGAAATATGCACCCGCTGCTACTCTGCACTGCGCTAAGACCCGATCAAACAGAGACAGAGAGAGGCAAGTATACGCCCGCGCAGGTATATATACGGGTACAGCTAGTCTGTACACAAACGCAAGCGCACACGTGTGCGCCCCTTTTCTCCGATTCTGCGCGCTGCTGCTATTGTATATATGTATTTTCTTTTTGCCCCTTTTCGCGGCGACGCGCGTCCTTATTGTTGCCGCTCGCCTTGCTTCGCTGGAGAGCCGATTGCCACTGATCCTGTTTTGCACTTGGCACGCGCGTGACTTTTATCGAAAGCCGTTCGCGAATCGCTTTGTCCTTTCGGTGCAAGCTGATAAGAATTAATGCAGCGCGATGACAATGAAATAGAACGTGGCGTTCGGCTTTTCAAATGTTGCACACGCTTCACGCTCCAACTACTTTTCTGATGTTCGCCAGCTGTCTGATGTATGCGCTTTGCTGTGAGAATGACGTCTGAGACTTTTACTTGGTTTTTCGGAGCCACGGGCACTGCCTTGTTTTTAGCTGCTCGATCGTTACGCGCAACTCTCAAGGAAAAGGTAGAAAGTTCAGAAGAGAAAGCAACCGGTCATCGATGAACTTAATTAATTCTTTAGTCGACTTCCTTTTCTTAATTCAATCTAGGATCTTTATGCATTTTCAGTTCGATTTACAATGCTTCAAATTCGAAATTAAAGACGGAGATTGGAGTTACAACTTATTGATCGATTTGTAAGTGTATGGGTGCACGTGTAAGCTGATACATGCTTTGGAAGTCGAGCTTCCATTGCAAGCGCAATCTCTGCTTTTGCATTCGTCGAGTGTAATTTGATTGTCACATTATCGGTTGTTATTTAATTTTAATTGATTCTCTTTTTCAAACGCAAATTTTTTAAGAATGTAATCCAATATGATGTCCCCATAAGCGCGTCAAAAAAGAAAAAGACTGATATTTTAATTAAAATTGCGAGAGTATATTAATTATCGAATTCCTATTTGAAACTGTTTTTTTTATCCAGATATTCCTATTTGTAACTGTTTTTTTTTATTCAGATAGATTCAGAAAAAAAACAATTGAATTGTCTGCATGCTCTTATTTTTTTTATTATTTGTCAGATTATTTGTCAGATACAAAATTATGATTAAGATGGTTCTAAATTAAATAATTTATATGCAAACCGATTTGAAATTAAATTAATTAATACCATTGTTTTATTTTAATTAAGATCAAATACGTATAAGAATAATAATTTTTGGGAAATTATTCGAAAAATCAAGTTAAATTATCTTTTAATGAATTTTAACAAATTTTAACTTAATGCAAGTATAATAATTAGTACAATAATAATTATCTTAAAATTGTATACAATATTTAAAATCGACATTTAAAATTAAAAGCATTCTTTATAGGTATAATTCAAAATAGTTTTTAACGATTTCAAATTTTTACCCAAATCCTCCATTTTTCATTAGCAGCAATCACAGAAAGGTAACTTTTAACTTTCAATTGACATTTAAAAAATAATATTTTTTCAGAATTTAATGTTCAGTTGAACGATATACGTATTAAAAGTTTTTTACGTCTTATAAGTTTTTGCGTTTTGCTTTTGACGCTGTAAACGTGCAATGTCCAACCAGCCAACCACTCGCACTCGCACGTGGCGCCCACATAATCCCTGTGGCGGTATATATAGTTGCAGGCTTTCATGTAGGCACTGCCAGGCAGTCTTCTTGTAGCACGATTTGTTTACTAAAACGTTTAGCAGTATTTAATTTGTTAAAAAATAGTTTAATTTTTAAAACATGTCTAGTGAGTCCGAGTCCGAATACAATTCCTCTGATGAAGAAGTAAGTTACAACATTTTTTTAATTGAATTTTGAGATAACTATTTTATGGTTCTAACCTAAAATTTTCACGTGTTTTTTGCAGTTGCGAGAAGCATTTGCTAAGGGTCTATTAAAACCTGGATTAAATATTATTGAAGGAATTAAAAGAGAGTACAAAAATGATGTGGTAAGTTTTAATAGAGTAGTTACATTTTTAAAAAACAGTTAAGTGCAACAGTGACATTTAAGTTTGCTATCCCCTTCAATTTATTTTATATTTATTTATACTTTTAAAATTATATTATTATTACAATTTTATATCAATTTTTAGAAAGGATTGAACAAAAAACTTGAACAATTTCGATCAAAACTACCATGGATTGAACGACTTGTCTTAATAAATGCTCCAGCACCATTAGCTCCAGAATTGGCTCTTCAAATGCATGAACAGGAAACTCGTAGGGCAAGGCAACTAAAGGGGAATAAAAAGTTACCACAGTTCAGCCCGTCTGAGGATCCAGTTTTAAATGATTTCAGAAGAGAAACTATGTTTCACAGACAAGCTCAAAGTGCAGTTGTTGAAGGAATTGCTAGATTAAAATCATTGAATATTCTTACAAAAAGACCAGAAGACTATTTCGCTGAAATGGCTAAATCTGATACTCATATGCTTAAAGTTAAAGAAAATCTTGTTAAAAAACAAACAGAAGCACAGCGCTCTGAGAAAACTAGACAAATGAGACAACAACGTAAAGTAGCAAAACAGATGCAAGTAGAAGCTACATTGAAAAAACATGCTGAAAAGAGGAAATTAATGGAAGAGGTAAAGAAGTACCGTAAAGGAATAAGAAATGATCTTGATTTCTTGGATGACAAGAAGAAATCAGCTCCAGTTAAAGGGAAAGACGGAAAATATTTAAGCAAAAAGGCTTTAGAGAAAAGAAATCTTAAGAATTCAAAGTTTGGTTTTGGTGGTAAGAAACGTGGTATTAAGAAAAATACAAGAGATAGTGCAGCAGATGTCTCTGAATATCGTAGACCAGCAAAACCAGGGAGAGCTGGTAAATTTGGTAAAGGAAAAACTGATCAAGGAAAACAAAGACCAGGCAAAAACAGAAGAGTACAAATGAAAGCTAAACGAAAATAATTATAGTGAAGAATAAGAACTGTGATTGATTTGTGAGAATGAATGATGAATGTGCAGAACGTAAGAAAAACTCTTCAATAAATTGTATGTAACATTTAAATGAATACTGCATTATTTTAAAAATTTTAAATAAGAAACAAATTTATATTTTTTGAATAACTGGTGTTTCTTCAAAAGTCTATATGTTTGAATATATTTAAATAATAAAAATCTATTGCTTAATTTTTTGCTGCTATTTTTATTGGATAAAATCTGATTTTATTCACAATTAGTTTCTTTAAGTGCTAAAAAGTAAAATATATTTTATTATTATTTCATGACAAATACTTTTTTGAAACTTATTGTTTCTAGAAAAAATAAGAGAAAGCAGTATTATTACTTTAAAATAACAAATATAATTATGAAATATCTAAATATACCTAAATAAATTTTTCATTTTTATATTCGGAAAAAGGTTTCAATTTTTTAAATTGAAAAACTGAATTTTTAAAAAAAATTAATCTTTTTGTTAATTTTTTTCAATTTTACGTAATACGCTTTATAGATGGTCCCTTTTTTTATTAAGCTTCAAATCAACATAAAGATTTATTTGCTGTACAAAATGTTATATATAACATTTCTATATCTATAGATTGTTCATTTTATTTATCCAAACAAAATCTTCAACTCTACGTTTTTATTTTATTAAGGCTCGTGAAATAAGAACATCTGTATACGATATTTTAAGTTAATTGAAATCGGATATGAAAATAGTTGTATTTTTTTACTAAGTTGTCGATTTCAATCAAAATTGGCGCGCCTCAAATTTTATCTTATAATTTTATAATTAGATGCACACCAATGTGTATAATTATGTTTTCGGGCACAAGGACACAAACAACATTTTTACAAAAAAAAAATTGTATTTAAAAATTGTCCATGAAACGTTTTCTTTGACATTTTTGTTATAGACTGAAAATAAAAAACATGTATTTCTTTTACCAAACGAAAACATTTCTAAGCGGGAAACAACCCCTCAAAGTTGAGGTTCTTTGAGTGTGACTTTGTGATTCCACATATAATCTTTTAAAAAATAAAAATTTAATTCTATTTCTCGAAAAAAACACTTTAATCACATTTAACAGAAATCGTATTAAGATTAACAAATAACATCTAAAACGTAAACAATTTCGCTATGAAACCTTCAAAAAAATTTAAATTTCTAGGCATGATTTTAAACAAGAACCTCACATGGAAAGCTCACATTGATTATCTCAAAACAAGCTTTGTGCTTCCAATTAGTATAATAATATAAACTAAATCCAATAATAATAAACAATAGCCCAATTATCTATAATGCTCACAGTTCATATACAAATATTCAACTAATCTAATATTTGGGCACAATTTTCAACAAATAGAGATTGATGCTAATATACAAATATTGTATAATCAGGCAAAATTAATACCAATGATTTTTTCTGCCAAAAAATTGGTTTTTATTTAACTAAGGAAACCGATGTTTCAACCGTAATGGAGGTCCTTTTCAAGAAATTCTTGTTTTGACTATCTCTGCCTTAAATTAAATTATTATTACCTTGAAAAGGATCTCAATTGGGGTTGAAACGTCGATTTTGTTAATGAAATAAAAACCAATTTTTTGACAGAAGAAACCATTGGTATTAATTTCACCTAATAACAGATCCTTAATTTATTTTAACATATGTTACGAAAATCATTATCCGATCTGTCTCTTTTTACAAATTTCCGTTTAACGATATGTTTGCTACTCGATATAATTAACATATTATTATAACGATATAATTGTAGTACTAAACTTGGAGAAAAAAGTCTAAAATTTGTCAATCCCAAAGAAGAATTTGAAGAAATTTTTTCTGATAATTAAGTTATATCCGAGTGGAAAAATTTTTTTTGCCAAATTTTCCGAAACACTATCAAAACTGCCAATCCTTGCTGAACAATGCCAAAGACTGCTTATTATAGTTATTTCATACATTTATCAGTGTTAGTAATATAAATAATTTGACAAGAATTTGGTCTATTTGACAGTGTTTCTCAAAGTTTGCAGTAAAGAACAGTTTCGGCAAAAAATGTAGAATAGAAAAATATTAGTCTTCCGCAAATATTATTATGTTCACTATTAAACATTACCAATATTAATAAGATGCGGACTCTCCGCTAAACTACTGGAGAGAAGCATAAAAAAATGAGTCTTTTGGATAACCTTCTCCTTTCAAAGTCTATAGATAAATCAGCCAAGGGAGCCGCTTAAGGTAGTTGTATACCAAGATATAGAAGTTTTAAAAAAAAATTCTTAGCAGACTTAACTAATATCATCTGATTAAGTAAGTAATGATATATGTTATAAAGTTAACTTTTATGAACTGAAAAAAAAATTAAAAAGTCAAATTTTGATATTGTAAATAAAGATATGATTCATCAAAAAAAGTTTTTCAAAGTAATGAATTTTTGTCATTTTTTAATTTATTTCGACGTAAAGAGGCTCATTTTACTCGTTAA
>UCOM01004363.1:0-12754 GCA_900474385.1 Ormyrus pomaceus
GGCGGGGGGGGAGGGGGTTGCGAGAAGGAAAAAGCTCCGCGGGAGACGACCGAAACTCGAGAAACTAATTATAAAGTGGAACGGCGCTCCACTCTCTTGGCCCTTGGCTTTACTCGTGAACTATTACTTTTACTATCAAGGATTAATCTTTTTTAATTACGTAATTTCCTTAGTTTATGAAGTTACGTGCAGAGGCCATTCATAGAATAAAATGAATGTCAGCACGTGCTTTAAAGCAGGGACAGAGAGAGAGGAGGAGGAGGACGCGGAATTCGCGCGATAACACTAGTCGGCCCGCGGTCACGCGGTCTAGTTTGGATATAACGTATCTCGCGGCTACAGATATAGCAGTAAGCCGCAAAAGCGCGCGGGGGTACATTTTTGCCTCCCGTCCGTTCCTTCGCCTCCCCCTTTTTTATCCTCCGCCACCGCAAAACTTTTCAGTTCGGATGAGTTTTTTCGCAGAGCCGGATCCGCGATAGCCTTAATTCGCGTTCGCCTCCGGAGTTCTGTCTCTCTCTTCGGAAATTCTGCTCGTATAATTGCCAGTGCAGCGGCGAAGCGGCGTCTTCAAGCTTTTTATCCGCGAGCGTCGCTGCATCGCGCGAGCGACGGCCTTAAAATATTCACCTTCGTGGCGCTTCGCCCGGCCCGCCCCCCCCCGACGTGACGCCGGGAATCTCAAAGATTTTTTCCGCGATAAAAGAGAGCATTATTTACGCGGCCGCGTCCTGCGGGCTTCTTTCGCAGTGAGTGAGAGAGAGAGATATCCCGCGGGAATAATGAGATGAAATATTTATGAGATGGAAATGATACCTCGACGCGTGAGATTAAGCAAAGTTCGGGGAAATTAACGGAATTATTGAAAATTATTCACCTGCGATTCTCCGCTCTTTGGAATATGGAGAGTTGGAGGGAAGTTGAAAGATTAAATGCGAGGAAAGACCGCTTTGGCGTACAGGTTATTAACTTGATGATTTTAATGGTGCGGATTTACTTACGATTGAGAAGTAAATTGGGGTAGAAAATAGTACGATGCAGAATTATTTTCAGTTTTTCATATTTTACATAGCAGAATATATAGATTCTGAGAAAAGTAATCAACTTGCTTCGGTGATGTAAATAAATTATGAAGAAGTGCAAGCAGTAAGTTATTTAAATAAGTTCTAGTTCTAGTGAAGAAAAGCATAAACATGAGGATTCCTGCAATCGCGAATTTTCAAAAAAAAATTTGTTCTTCGCATATGCAATTTTCAGGTTTGTTTGAGTTTTAAAGAATCCCTTTCTTGTCTCCTTCTGAAGTGAACTTCAGAAATGGAGTTTCTACCCTTTCTCTCTTACACTTCCGCAGTAAGTTTCTAGCGCCTAGGATTCACGCCATTTCTCGCGCTTTTGTATACCGGTCTTCTGCTGATACATTGATGAATAGGTTTGGATTCTTTTTATTTTATAGATTCGTGAAAGAGAAAAATCGATAATGACAGATTAACTGCTATTCGGTATCAATTTCCTCTGCTTTCACGTAATTCGTTTTGCGATAAATAAAAATAAAAAGTCATTTTGCGCGTAAAAATATTAGATAAATTAATTATTATCTTTACCCAGTTTTTAATCGCATATTCTTCAAATTCTATTATTTGGAAGAATTTGCTGGCCACTCACATGAGCGAAATATAGTTTTAGAATAAAATTTAATAACTTCCATTCAATAATTAATAAATGCTATCAATTGCTTTGTCACTATGCTCTCTCGTAAAAATAGAAAGCTTTCTGTATGAGAAAGGAAAAAAGATAAAGACGGGAAAAATAGCTCTAAAATCAAAACCAATCCATAAAAACCCTTGAAACTTTCAATCGGGCTTTAAATAATTCAATGCAACGTGTGTGCAAAATTTAGAAGCTCCATGGTGTCATTTTTGTACAAAATTTGAAACAGATCTATAGCGTCGTTTCAAATTAGTTACAGGGGAATAACATACGTACGTACAAACATACATGCACACATACATATAGACATTTTTTTTTAAAATACTTTTTTATACTTTCTGCGTCTATAAATAAGTGCTTATTTGTTAACAACTGAATTTTCGGGACTTTTAACTTTATGCAAAAGTGATTTTTAGCCTTGGGAACTTTAAACCTTCTGCCAAAATAACCCCCCCCCCCCCATAAAAAACTAACTTTATAAATACCATCGTTAAAAAAAATCGAAAACTTTCAATCCTGCAAAAAAAGTTTTTTAATCAAATGCAGTCAAATATTGCATTCGCGCAACTATGGCTTCGATGTCCAGCAAACATTTCATTTCACATTGATAAAGGTGCAAAATATTTTAAAATATTATGACAAAAACTATAATGCGCTTTCACCGAAAATTGTTATACCAAATCCCCCCCAGAAAGTTCATCATTTAAAAAGCCCAGCGAGCTTTTCAAATATTGGCCGCAAAATTATTAGTACTATAAAGTGCTTTTAAAAATGTTTGTTAATACTTTTCCGCCGGACGTGAGCCGAAGTTAAAATCCCACCGGCCGACAAACGCTCGCGCAAAGAGCATCCTTTTGAGGGACCCGCCGTAATAATCATATAATAAAGGTGATAGAGCAAGAAATCGTGGCGGCAATAATAGGCCCCGAGCACGTGTACGGAATGATATTTACCTCCGACTTCTTATAAGTGTAGATATTAAAGAAAAGGAAGAAAGGGAACCGATCGAATTCTTATCACAATCCACGGTCCGCGACCTATAGCCACTGACCTCTCTCCCCCCTATTCTCCGTATGTATTATCTGACTGGAGGAATTTTCAACGCCCCCGGCGAGGGAGAGAGAGAGAGAGGAGGAGGAGGAGGAGGGAGAGCCGAACTCAAAAGGAAAAGAGCGAACGGAAAAAGAGAAGCTCCGGGAGAAGGATCGGCAGAGTCAGCAGGGCTCTGTGTATATGTATCCGCACGGTTGCGCTCGCGGACGTCCATTATGTGTGTCGTGCTTATGTGCGCGCGGCTGGCTGGCTCTCTTCGCGCGCGGAAGAAAAATGAGCCGGGGAACGCGTGAAAAATTAAAGTTTTCAAGGCCCATCCATTCTCTCTCTCTCTCTCTCTCTCTCTCTCTCTCTCACACACGCCTCTGTGCACTGGCTCTAGACTGATCGCGCGAAGACTGAATGGTAAGCGGGGGAAAGAAAAAAGCTTTTTCTTCGACTCGCCGCCGCGCGGAGAAAGGGAGAAAGGCCAAGCGTTTTCTTTATCATAAGCTTTTAAGGGAGCTTTTTTTTTCATCCAGAGCGCTCTCTCTTTCTCTCTTTCTCTCTGCGTGCGCGCGGATCGAGGTGTGGGAAAGAACTTATTGTGTTGCTATCCGAGTTTGTATATTGCGTTTGTTTTGAGGAACGACCTGGAAAAGGAAATATATGCTGAAAAAGAGAGAGAATTTTCTTCCTGTGGAAAATGGACGAATTGCAGTCTTCTTTATTGCGGCGGTTAAAATGCATATCTACGCAGACGCAAAATTAACTGATTTTGAAAACGATTTTTTAACCAGGTTAAAATTTGGCTTTTTCATTTTAATTAATCAACGTAAAATGTATAATAAATAATCTTGCCACTCGGATTGTAAATTTAGTTATGGAATTAATTTTCGCTGAATCCGTTTTTTCACTCCGATTCGATTGCCTTTCGGTCAAATTTCAATATCCAATTGGTACGTAGTTTTTCAAATATTTAATAATTGGTTGCTATTGGAATAAAGCCCGAGTTTCAACGTTTTACTATCTTTTAGGAAGGACGTCGGCTATGCATGTAATCGGTAAATCTATTTCATCCTAGAAGTGCCGGGGCGTAAAAAGTTTCTTGGTCTTTTTAACTCCCAAGCTCGTCGATTTCCTTGTTGAGTTACGTCGCAACCCTCTCCAGAGAATTTCAAGTCCCATCGCACTCTTGCCGCACTTTAATCTTAGCCTCAGCCTCGATACTTGGCTGAACCTAACAAATTTCTGAAATATTAAATTTCTAAATTTCGGTTCGACTTATATTTGAGGGAAACTATTATTCGGCTTGAAATATTTGACGAGGGATATATTTTATTCAATCTGTTTCTAGCCGATAGATAAATAATTACGAGACGTTTCACAATTTTTTGATGGTGCAGCCTAATAGTTTACAGTTACTGTGCAAGCGATGAGAAAAATAAATCTTATATCGACTGAATTCACTCGGACTTATTCACGAAAATTTGCGCAATATTTTCAATTTACTAATGTTCTATTTTTCTTTCAAGCATCAATTTCCGTAAAAGGTTCACAACTTTTAACATCTCTCGCTTTTTATCTTTGTTAGTTCTTGTTACAGTATCCTTATGCTCTGATAAATCAAAGTGTTCCGAAAGTAAAATAGTCATGAAAATTTATTATGTTTTTAAGAATAGATTTTTAGTTGCTTTCACGAGATTTAAGATATTTTACGGAATGTCTAATTAAAATTTGTTTTTATGGGTTCAATTCTTCAGCGATGAATAGTATTTTAGAATATGTAATAAATTATTATATTGGTTTAATTTTTAATAATCATTTTATTCACATCGTTTCAGATATTATTTAGTATGAATAATAATAATGCCTCGTATCCAATTCACATTCCTTTTATTTTGCAGTAAAGCATACAAATTTCGTTTGGATTTAAAATAAGGGGGAGCTCTTTTCATTGTTTAAAATTGAAAAAGCTGCATGAATGGATTTTATAATCGTTTAATTTTTATTTCAATCCCCATTTCAAATTTCATTACTTTCCCAGAATATATTGTTATGTGCATAAAAAAGAATAGACGAAAAATCCATTCTAGAAGTATTGTTAGAATTTTTAAAGTAACAGAATAATTACTCAGGTCTGCTAATTGAGGAAAAAATTTCGCCTAGGATTTGAGGGCCATCTCTCGTGGAAATTTTCGCGTAGAACACGAATCTTGTCATAAAATTCTCGTTTGGGGTCAGGTTTTCAGTATAAAGAAGGCAATTTTTTTTTACAACCGAGTAAAATGGCATCGTATAGTAAGGTACATCTCCGTGAAGATTAATTACCACGTGAACCTAATACGATTTTTCTTCTGCAAAATGCATTAATTTGACATTCAAAAACTGTAACAAAGAGGCCCCGAAAACTGAATGCAGTAAATGAACTTCACAGTTGCCGCACAAAATACTGCCGAACAAAATATGTGTCAAATATTAATTAAATGACTCGTTACTAGATAACTCGAAAGGATTCAATACGCGAGAATCCCGGTCCAATATTATTTTATTGCACGCCACGACCATCATGGGCGTTGAATATCAGCGTTACGTATTCCGCATTTCCTTGAATATTCAATGTTCCATTGTGAAAATTCTCCCGTCCTTATATAACAAAGTTCTTTTTGCATAAACAAAAATATGGATTTGCGAGATGTACAGAGAGTTCGCGGCGGTTCGCGCGCGCTTCGTTTACTCGAGCCTTCCGGGCATTTGATCCCGACGAGCTGCGGAGGAGAGAGAGAAAAAAAAGGCGCGCCTCGCTGGCTGGCTCGCCGCGCTAAAAAAGCCTTCGAACGATGGATTGATATAACGATCGTTCATCCTCGTCCATATTCGCGCGCGAGGAGGTAGTCGGGGGGCGGAAAAAAAAGCGGCAAGCAGGCCGGTATTCCAGGCACATCCTTAGTCCGATATTTTTCATCGAAGGAAAACAAGTGACAAGATATCGACAGGCTTCACTCTCGCAGGCTGCCTCTCCTTTTTTATCTCGGCCAGTCTCCCTCCCCCTCTCTTGCCTCCCTCAGATATGAAAGGTCATGGACCTCGGCTGCATTTCCCGGACGGCTCTTCTTCTTCTCTTTGGGTTCCTTGGACGCGAAGCCGCGGCCCATTAATCACCGAATCACGCTGAACTCGGGGCTGCAGGAGGGAAGGCAAAGGTCCGCACGCTCGGTTACCCTTAATAAGGCAAGCCGAGGCTAGTCTGCGCTCTGCCTGGCCTGCCTGCCTGCCTTTAAACGCGTTCCACCTGAAAGCACTGGGCCACGAGCCAATCTTCATTGGCCCCCTTACTGCCTAAGCAAGCCATCGTCCTCCCTTCCTCGTCGTTCGTCTTGTGCCCTCGGCACTTCGCGTCGAAGGCAACTACTCGCGAAACCCTTTAAATACGAGGCTCCCTCTCTCGCGCGTCATTAACCTGCCGCTCAAACAAAATCAAAGGTGCTTAACGGACATTCGAGTTCGCCATCCCCCGAGTCTCTGCTTGCGGAGGGAAGGAAGAAGGTACAGAGAGAGAGAGACGGAGAGAGAAGAGCAGACAAGCAGCTCGCCTCGTTAAAGTCTAAATTACTTTCCGGGTGAATTACCGTTTTGACGGAGGAGGCAGCTTCCTGGGAGACGCCGCCCAGCTCCTCCAAGATTTCAATCAACCTGGCCTTCGGTTATCGATAAAAGGCGCGCACCCCGAGATTTATCCGCGCGAGCGCAAGCTCCCCCTCTCTCTCTCCCTCTCGCTCGCGCGCCGCCGGCAGCGGCTCCCAGGAGCTGGGACGACGATCTCCTCGGGGAAAAATAGTTGGCCGCAAGCCAGCGATGATCGTTGACCCTGAGCCGAAAGTAGTATCTCTCCCACTCCTCCGGCTTGTAGGTAGGACGACTTATACGCGATATCCTTCTGCTGCTTCTGCCGGCGCTTCTGTTCTTAGTCTCGTTGATCTTTCTACTTACGCCCTTCTCCTGACCCCCCCCCCCCCCCCCTCTTTGGCTATAGCTTTATCGCGGCACTCTCGGTTTTATTTCTCCTTCGCGACTATTCGCACATTGGCTTTTTCCTGCTGGAAAGCTTTAAATAGCAGTCTTAAGGCTTTCTTTTTTTTTTATTGTGAATTATTTTATTTCCGCGCGACGCGGACTCTCGCAATATTGGAAATAAATAAGAGAATCTATTTGAAGGCCCCGTAAGCGATTAATAAGAACCCAGGCGATATTTCAAATTTATTGACAGGATGCAGATTATAGTAAAAACCAAAAGAACGATCAACGAACGAGTCGAAACTTATAAATTTTCTTTTCGTTGTTTAAATAAAAATCTTATTTATCAAAAGTCTAGTTTTACATTTCTCCGGAGCCGTTAATCTGGGAAAATCAAACCCTTACTTTGCATTTCCCGGCACTCGAGAATTCACTTTGGCAAATTTGTACTTTTGCCTTTTCAGTCGCGGTTTTATCCCCCCCCTGGTTGGATTCTATTCACGCGTCAACCCCGCGCGGTTTCGTATAGATCGCCGGCGACTAAAGTAAGTCTCGGCAAGAGAATGAGCTCGGGGTTGTACTTTTATATTCAAATTGTCCGAATGGGAGCAGACAGAAACAGGAGCCGAAGGAAAGAAACCGGCTAAAAGGTTCCTTTAAACGCAGGAACGAGTGGCATAATGCCCGCGCCGCGCGCTATGGAACAGCCGAGCTCTCGCTTCCGCGCCGGCTGTAACTTCTGGAAGAAGCAAGTCGCTCCTAATTCAGTTTAATGGACGGTTGGAAGACAAACTACGTTAGCGATGCCAATGCCGAAAGGACTTTGGTAGCGGCAACAGAGAGACAGAGGCAGACCGTAGAGAGAGAGAGAGAGAGAGGGAGAGAGAGAGAAAGAGCGGGCTCTTACGTATCCCAAGAGACGCGGGGCGACCTGCGGCGGTGCTGCTGCTACTGCTGCCGCTGCGATCGATTTCGAGTATAGATACGCCGGAAGATCCTTTTGCCCGTTGGACAATAAATTACTTTTAAATCGAACTATCGATCCTGGGGAAGGAAGGCGAGCCCGCGCTGGCTGGGCGCCTCCGCTGCCACCGTTGCAAAAGGGCTTAACTGCGAGATTTGTCTTGGCGACTCAAGGACCGTTCAGTTTCGCGGAGATCGTTACAAAAGAATAATCGCCGAGGGAATAGGGAGGCCGGGAGGAGGAACGGCGCACCGAGAGAGAGAGAGAGAGAGAGAACGCACTCGTTGTTTTCGCTGCGGCTCGGCGGAGCATAATAGGGAATTTAGAACCGAGAGAGCGTTTTATGCGACCTTTGATATCGCGGATAGTTATGGGGCCATGATGAATGCACGAGGTTCGGGAATAGTTCAGGTTGCCCGGGGGATAATGGCGAGAATACGAATGGTCCGAGCCCTAAACGCTTTTGCGATATTTTTGCCGGGAGACTCGATTCGTTCTGCTTCAATTAGGAAACAATTAAAATTAGGGATATTTACTGCTCTATAAAGTGACTGTATAAATTATTTGAGAAATTTCATTTGTAAAAGTATAATTGATATCTTTTGTAAAATATAGTTCGTAAAAAATATTAGTTTTTTTTTAAATTTTGACGGAGTTGAATTAAAAAAAAATTTTTGAAAAAACTCATTCGAAAATTACATTAAAATCGCCTCATTGCGTAATATGGAGGACCTATTAAAAGTTGGAAAATAATAGTTAGTTTTGAAAACTGTAATGAGCTTAAAAAACAGTTTTTTTATCGAATAAAATTTCTTTCCAAGGTAAACAGTTTTGCATAATTTAATAACCCTTTTGCGCAGCGTCATTAAAAGTTTTTAACATTCGCAAACAATCGAATTACACAGTATTTTTGACGCATTACCTATATAGCGACATATTTCTGTTTAAAAAGAAAAAAGCCACAAGAGCCAGCAGTATTCTTAGATTGTTCCTGCAGTTTGCCACATCGAGAGAAGCACTTTTTCAGGCAATCAAAGTTCGAGGCTGTTTACCTGGCTGGTATTATATTTACCATTTCCTCGGGAAATAAACACGCTCTCGAGTTTTAAAGTATAGACATATAGCTACTGCTTACTCACCTATAATGGTAAAGTTGACTTTGAGATTCTTGGTCGGGGAGTTGCGAAAATCGACTCGGCATCTGTATTCACCGGCGTCGCTTTCCTGAACATTTTGGATGACTAGGTGTGCCGGGACCGTGGCACGAAAAGTCGCTCGGTTGCCCCAGAAATTTTCGGCGCTCCAAAGTTGCGTCTTGCCGAAGGGTAAGTTCCGCGCGTCGTAACTAAACAAGAAGAGTCGTTGAATCAATTCTGGAGAATGTTTACGCCGATGTTTATGGTTTACTCTTATCAAGATAAGGGAGGGGGGGGGGGGGGGGGGGGGGGTTAAGATCCCAATATCGGCGGAAATCACGCTAGCTAAGGACGCAAGTTGCAGCGGCGCGAGTCGCGCCGAGCCAACTTGGCGTGGTGCTCGGCTTGTTAAGAGTTCATAAATATTTATGCAAATAGCCAAGTTTATATCGCATTAACCGGCGAGACGACTTTAGCTTGAACGCTTCGATGGGCCGGACGCGGAATATTATCGTGCGAACGAATTGTTTGTGTTATATACTCTTCCGCAGTCGCAGAGGCGCATTAAGACGGCGAAGTCGGGCTCCGGCGATTTTTCAAACTTCCGTGAGAGAATTCAAAGAGAGAGAAAGAGAGAGGCATGAGCCGGATTATTCAGGATCTTTAATTCTTGCTTAAAAGACGGGCCGGAAAACTTTCGCGGAATCAGAGCCGAGTAACGAGTTCTGAAAGACGAGGGGATTCTCTTTTAATCGCTACAAAGGTAATTCAATTTCTTTTTTTGCTTCCTCAATTTATTTCCGAAGGCTCTATGAGCTCTCGTTCATTTTTGCGTTCGTTAAAATCCTCCTCAAATCTTGGCCTTTTTATGGAAAAGTTTCCCTCCCTGAATCGAGATTGTCATAAGCAAACAGTAAAGTTTGATGCATTAGTAACTTAACAGTATAAAATCGAAACTAAGTAATACGCCGAAATTAATCTTTTCAAAAGTATATTAACATTTCTCTCACTCTCTTTCTGTCGCGGCCGCGAGCTGCTTTGCTCTGGCGAGCGGCGCAGAAATTCTTTATTCAAGTTTTGCGTTCGGTAATGGTCGCGGCATTCTCGTGAGTATTGATCGGTCAATCGCTTTTAAACCGTCGGCTGGAAACCATTAAATTTAATACTTTGTATCGGGGCGCGGAGACGAAAAGCAAAAAAATATAGCCGGCGCGAAATGCAGAGACTCTCCAATTTAATTAAAAGAACCGTCGGGTAAAACGTTTTACTTGTAACCGAGAGTCTCTGACTGGAATCGTATAAATGCTCTGTGACCGAGCTTCTGCGGCCCCCGCCGATTGACAGAGGAAGAGGGAAAAGAAGACGGCGGAACGAGAGCGTCGATAGAGAAGCGAGCCGAGCAGAAGGAGAAACATATTACGTAATGCACACGGCGGCGCCTCTGATTTGAGTGATTTCCTTTTTTCCTTCTTTTATTTTCAATGGCGAAATCAGAATCTCTCTATGAATCGGAGTGGTTTTAGTTCAATTACGGAGAAAAACGCTTGCATATTTTGTCGATCAACTTTTGTGGAAGTTTAATTTGCCTCGCTTTCGTTTGGAAGGCTTTGCCCTTTTTCGCACCGAAAATCGTGAAATATACTACTACTTGATCAATCGTATTTACCTACGAAGCAAAGAGAATCTTTGTATCTGAAGAATATTTATTTTTACCTTTTAAATTATAGGTTTTGTTATTGAATTACGTGTACTCACTGTATTACTTTGGCCGAGGGCCCAATGTAACTCTGATCTGTACACACACATTTTCTTTTATATAAAACATGCTAACGTTCTTGGGTGTAGAGGAAGCGAAATTTATTCTACGAAAACACTCGAACGTTCCCATTGTATTTTTAAATAAAAATTTAAAAATAATCTTTTAAAAACTGTAAAGTATTTAATGTCTTTCTTAATTTAAAAGGTTTTCATCTTACTCGCTGAAAATCCCGAGTATAAAGCAAAATCTCGAACAGGAAGAGTAATTAAAAAAGGAAAATACGCTCGAAAAGAAATAATGAAATATTTCGAAAAATAAGTTGTGCGAAAAGTTCGAAGTAGCCAGGGAGAAAAGCGAATTGTTTTAATTTTCGCGCGTCCCGTAAGTTCATATATTCGAAAGGAAAATTCAGCAGACTTTTTGCAATAAAAAAAAATTAGAGAATTTTCGCAAACTCGAGTCATGCGCCAACTTGATAGAACTTGAAATATAAAATGTAACTCAAGGGCGGCAATATTCGAAGAAATCTCGCGAGCAGAGAGCCTGAAAGGGGGACAGGCGAGGGCAAAAATTTCGAGAAATCGTTTTAAACTTTAATCAAGAAGAGAGCTTTAAACCTGGTGGGGTGACCTTTCGTCAGCCCTCTCGCACCTGCCTCTTCCTTATTACACAGGCCACAATTTCGCGATAATGAAATTCATTGCGCAATTAAGCGATGACGTCGGCGACTCCTCCATTGGCCGACGTCCTCGCTCGATCCCCTCGCGCGCGCGCAGGCATTCGCGCATACACCGGTCTTAAACGCTTCGACAATGTCCGTCAGGAGATTGCGCTGCGCTCCGCGGTAATCTCGGCCGCGTGCACGTATGTGTGTGCGCCCGCGCGCGCGTGTCACCGAGTGCTTTACGGGCTCGCAAAAAACCACTTTGCGGGTTAACGTGCTGGCTGCGACAACGGCTTAAATGGGAAGAGGATGGGACGTGCGAGCTCGCGAGAATGCCTGTGTATGTGTGGGTGGCTTGCGGGAAGCGGAGCGCCAGTAAAATGAAAGAACGAAGGAAGGAGAAGGACGAGGTGCAAAAGAGACGAATGTGGGAGAAGGGATGAAACGAAGGGGCAGAAGAGGGAAAAGGCACTAATTTTGTTAACTGCACCCGCACGCACGTGCCCTAATTTGACAATTCCGTCGCGCTTACGTTCGCCGAAAAGACCCACCCCAGATGGACCTCTCTCTCTCTCTCTCTCCCCCCGCCGCGCCGCGCGCCGTCTAAGCTGCTTGCGTGCGATTCTTTTAATCCTTTATCCTGCACCTTTTTCCGACGATCTTTTGTGGATCTTTTTTCGCGGTAATTCAATGTGAATCGATTCGAGGCTGAAGAAGGCTTTAACGCCCATTTTGATTGATTCCATTAACTAGTGTTTTTCTACAGAAGCGGTGAATTTGTTAAAATGTGCGAGATTAGAAAGGTGATCATTATAAAGGACTGTTTTATTTAAGAGTAAATTTGAATTTTCTTAGACGATGTGCCTGACCGTACAAACTTTATTCTACTTATGATTAAGAGGAGAGCAAGTACTCATAATGTAAAATACCGCAAGTTTTATTAAAGACGATATTGCACTTTTTTACAAACTTAGCATTGCCGAGTTATTGCACTAAATTTAAAATGCTAAATTATTCTATGAACTAGGATCTTTTTTCCGCGGCGTTTCTCAGATTTATAGCCTATTTTTTTTTTAAATAAAATCTGTTTCTTGGAATAATTTTTCAATAAGTCGACACGATTCCGTGGAAATAATTTTTGCATTCAAAGATCATTTCCCTAATGAATACGTAAAAGATTAAACGCATCCTTGCAGCGGGCACAAAGTTCGTAAATTGCCGAAGGAGAATGTGGTATAAATATTTCTTAAAAAAGAAGTTGGCGCGCGCGCTAAAACATAAATTTCGGGCAGTTAATTCGAAAAATCGGCGGAAAGTTGTGCGCCCGACAGGTAAACGGTGCGAACGGCTCTTAAACGATAGATCGCCAGCTCGATTAATTCGAAAGCGTACGCCGCGCCCGAGCCATTGAATATACATAAAGTTTAGACTTTATACGCGCACGCAGAGGGAGAGAGAGAGAGAGAGAGGAGCGATAG
>UCOM01004364.1:0-12758 GCA_900474385.1 Ormyrus pomaceus
CTGCAACGCCTCGGCGGAGAGAGACTCCGGTCTCCCGTCTGGCTTTATGTTTTCGTAATCGATTTATGGCGAGCTGCACCGCTGTTTCTAGCCATTTTATTCCGGGTTCAAGATGCCTTTTTACCTGAATATTCATGGAAATTCGAGGGAGGATAATTGAGTCGGGGACGGGACGTGTTATGATTCGATTGTCATTTAATGGCTTGATGTATTTTTCACGAATTATTACGAGGATTTTTCATTAACTTTTATAGGAAAGTATAATTATCATATTTATGAGCAATTAAAACTGCCGATGCGGAGCGTAATTTTCTGGGATGGAGAAATGTTCTGGAAAATTTTAAATTATTACTTGTTTATGATTTATTTCCATTATTATAAAATTAAAATTAAAAACTAACTTTTTCATTTACTAATAAAACTTTTTAAAATAAATATCGGTTAATTTCAAATTTATTTTAAACATAAACTTACTTACCGTCAGCTGAAAATGCACAAGTAAGGTAAATGTAGCAATACCTGGGCACCTTAAATGTCATCGTAATATATGACAGTTCCAATAACTGGGCTTTAAATAATTAAAAAATCTTCCATTACTGCAACAATATTTTCCTGATCCTCGTTATGCAAATGTGTTCTAATTATGTTAATGCGGAAATACCAAATGGGAAGAAGCCCGGTGAATTTCTGTTTCTTAAAATTACCTACTTGGAATAATTTAATCTGAACATAAAATAATTAATTTTTCAAATATTTACAGAAAACTCCCCGAGTCTTCACCTAACCAAAATCAATCTCTCGCCCCGCCTGCTTGAAATTCACGTGACAGATCGTACAATAAACAAAACAAGCTTTTGGCCTCGCACGTCGTGAAAACGGGGACGGCCTATCGGGGGCAATTACGAGGAAGGGAGAGGGGGGCACTCGTCTCGCGGTGCAATTCGAGTCTGGCGACCTGCGAAGAATAACCGGCTTAATGCCTTTTTGATGAAAGCTCCTCGCGCGCCATTGTCCGCCGGTGATTAATGAGATTATGATGTCCAATTAGGGGAAGGCGAAGGATGGCGTATCGACTCGGGGGCACTTTTTCGAACCCTCTTGTGCCGTGACGTTAGACCCTTAACTTTTACTGTGTAAGGTTATGTATAAATCATGAGGGCCAATAAATCGTATCCGTAGGTGGAGATTGTTATTCGCAAATTGACGGGCAGGCTGAGGTTCGTTCTTTGGATCCGTTGGAAATCATATTGCGCTTTACGCGCTTATCGTTTTATCGAATAATGAAGGATTAAAATCGCTTTTAATATTGTACTCGTTTTATTGAACTTTTAAAATGCAGCTTTTAATTTTTCATAATTTCGTGTAATTACGCCTTTAATGAGCCACCCTGTGTTTAAGAGGATTAAACACGATGCTTCATTCAATTCTCGGAAAATTCTGCAAAATCTGACGAGCATTCATCGACAAAAATGGTATTTCGTTTGTTTCGAATCGATCAGTAGTAAAGGTATTGTTTAGTCAGACAGTCAAACGAGATCTAACGAGAGGAATGAAAATTGTGATTGAATTTATGTAATCAATTTTCCGCCTCGGATAATTAACTCTTAACGCAACGAAGGTACTTGGCGAAGGAGTTGATTATAGTGAAATGGATTAAAATAGCCCTCAAAAACGATTTTCAAGCAATTACACCGGATGTAAATTCCGCAGGAAATTCCTTCCCGTTAATAATTCTATTAGCTACAAACACGTTATTACCGCGAGTACGGAAGGGCTTAATTCGTCGAATTCCCGCACTGATCGGAAATAAAAGGAGCCCTTCGCACTCTTCGATAATTCGATAAAGCCGCGGCTCATCGCGCGAGGTCGCAGGTTATTATCGTGAAAATTCCTTTCGCTGGGAAAAAGCTATATCCGCGCATGCAATAGCCGGCGCGGTACAGGCGTATACTCTTTGCCCCCGGGGCAGGAGGGGGGAGGCGGGTCGCACGACAAGCCCAAGGGCCAGGAGGCAAATAATCCAATCAGGGAGAACTCGCCGAGTGCGGCTGGAAATTCTCCTCCGCCGGCCGCAGAAGCTTATTATTCCGCTCTATCCCTCGCTCTCTCTTTTTCCTTGGCTCCGCTCGATAATGCCCTTCTTCTTTCAGCACCTTCTCCGTACCGGCGGCTTCTTTTTCTTGGGCGGCGAGACGCCGCGTGCCTTCTCTCCGCCGTTGACTTGGAAATTGTTTCTTCCAGCTATTTTGTGTACACGGCATTACCGCGAGTCGGCGAGACTAAGGGCTCGTAAAATGAAATTTTCATGGAGATCTGTGCGAGTACAAGAGGATCCCCGTAATTTTTCCTCCTCTTAGTTTCTGCCCGATTTCTCTATTTGCCATCGTTACTTTTTCTATTTTAGATTATTGCCGACTGTATTGGCTTTTCTCGGTTTTTTTATCTGATTGCACGAGTAACTGGATTCTAGCGAAATAACTTCAAGGATTTATTCCCTTTTTCATGTAAAGCTACCCTATTATCGGAATTTCTTTTATATTCTTTCATAAATCGGAATTAAAAATGTTTTATAAAATAAAGGTTTATTTTGCGCGCGAAACGTTCTTTTACTATCTGTAAATTTTCAAATACTATATTTTTTCCGCAATGAGTAATCATAATTTCTAAAAGCTATAAACATGCTTCGTTTAATTTTCCGCGGCAGTCTCTCTGGATTTCGTGCACAATTTACGATGTACGAAAAACAAAAAAGTGAGCTGTTAAACATCTTGTGTGTAATAGATCGTAAAAGGTATTGTGATCGTAAAAGGGATTACCTAACTAGATTAGGCACTGTAAGGCGTGGCAGTTTCTATTCTTAATTAAACTATAAAACTCCCAAGTATTTACCATCCAAATACATTTCGACTACGGCATTCGCAACGCTGCATGATTAACGTATCACCTATTACAATAGCAAATGACAGTCCTGATTAATTTATCGAAATCGTTCGAGTTAAAAAAGATAAAATGTCGAAGAAGAGAATCTAACCGAAATAGGAAATCGGCGCGCCGGGTGTAATTCCCCAAATAATTGCCATGCAGTCCCCGTCGTCCGTCGGACAATTATCTCGCTCGATTCCGATTCGGCGACCGTCCTTCACGTCCGCGCCTTCTTTCGAATTCCATCTTGCCCCGGCTTTATCTCGCAGCTTCCACTCTTTCGTATCCGGGCGGGTATAGCGGGTGGGGGGCTCTTCCTTGGCGTGTGCCGAGTCATTGGAAATCCAGGGATTACGTGTACACCGCGCGTATACGTACTCGCGCGCCTCGCCTTACGTCTGCGCGTCTGTTCGACCCCCCCTCCCCCCCGGCCTCCGGAGGTCGCATGTTATTCAAATGCCAGGATTACCAGTGGATGTCCGTCTCGTCTCTGCTCCTCCGACAGACGGCGCGCGTCAAGGCCTATATCCTACCTGCTGCTGCTTCTTCCTCCGAGTCCTTTGCTTTCAGGCTCCTCTTGGCGTCGAATTTTATGCCTAATTCGTTTCTTGAGATTGATTTTTTTCATATTTGGAATTCGCTTCAAAGGTCATGATTGTGCCCACTAAAAAAGATTCCGTAAACAGTAATTGTTATTAAAATGTGTATTTGATTTGAATTGGAGGTAATTTATGGAAATCGTATTTAAACATGGTATTGATTGAAAATTCATTATTCGAAAGACGGAGGAATTTAATTTAATTTCGTATTACAGCAACTTGAAAAGGAAATGAACGCATTCATATCACCAAATCAGTTCTATATATATTAATGCAGAGAAAATGTCAAGTCACTACTTCATTAGGTAATTAATTTTCAACAAGATTCCGTACGTTATATTAACGAAGTTAGCCTTAAATTTGAAATATTGAAAATAAATTTTATTCTGGAATAAAGGCTTACATTATAGGGCGAATAAAAGATGAAAAGTTTCCTCGCTAATACACACATAAATCTATCAAAATAAGAAAAGCTTAATATTTAGTTTTTGACTTTTGCGGAAATTCGCAGAAACGTGGCCGCGCGTACCGAATATAAAGCAGCGGCACCTGGGAGCATCCCGAGGCACGCAGAAAAAGTATCCGCCGAACAACAAAGTAGTTATTCGCCGCTACGGTCAGGCAGCGGGCAAAGTCAGTTTTCCAACTCCCTTCGAACTCTGTCCGCATCACGTCCGCGCGTCTCTAACGAATCTCGAAAATAATCGTCCCACCTACCGCCTCCCTCTTCTCCGGGAGCGATTTCATAAGCCGAGAATTCTCTCTCCCCCGGCCGGGAATTCCCATAAATCCTCTTTCGACTACTAAATCACACACTCGCCTCCCCCTCCGACGTCCGCCTCCTTTTATTTTGGCGAGCATCTCGAACTGGCTGGCTCGTCTCTCGAACTTTACTTCTTTTCTCGCCCGATTCTACCCGCAAGCTGATTTTACAGAGTGCTGCTCCTCCCTCGTAATTTTCTAAGCCAATCTTCCTCCATCATAACCTTTCTTACCGCGTATTTTCGCATTCTTATCTTCCTCCTCTCCGTATCCTTATCTTGTCTAAGACTTCATTTTTTTTTGTCAGATTATTATTCAGGAGTATTGTCGCCGCTTAAAAGTAGAGCTTTTAAAATCTTTGTTTATTTTTAATGCATTCTGGAAAATCCTTTATGAATAAATCTGCATCTTACACATTTAAATTTATAATTAAACGAATTTGCCATTCTGAACGTATATAGCATTTTAACATCACAGACGCACTCTTGCCTTTTTACACCTACATAAGTTACGCATAAAAACAAAAGCACGTAGAATATTTTCTTCCAAAAAGGGGTCCGCAATGCTATTCTCTCCTTGCAAAGGCTGTCTTTGAATTTGACCCGTCGCACAAATCCTGGCCATCAGCTTCGAAATTCGAAATCGCTATCTACTTATGCCATTTATCCGGCCTCCTCGAACGAATGCTCCCCCCGCGCGGGCCGCGATGACTGCCGCCTCGGCTCATCCCAGATCCCACTTGCTCGGGCACACGCGGGGCTCCCGCGAAATCCGGGAGCGGTTGTCGCTACACCGGTCTCCGGGCCGGCCTGCCCGTACTTATACACGGCGCGTTATGCAGATTTCCGGATCATATTGCTCGATATACGGGGGAAGTAACGTACGTATAGCGGCGGCGACGGGGCCGCTAGATAGCTCGCTAGCTCGCACGATGTAATAGCTTAAGCCATTTACCCTACGCCCCGGTACCTGCGCGCCTAGGCATGCATGTGATCATCATCCTCTGCCCGAGCTCCGTCTGTTGCTCGAGGGAGAGACTTTCCACAACGACGCCGCCGCTGCTATATACGTACGTTTCGCAACGCCCTCTCCCGGCATTATGTTCGACATTCAGATGCGTGTTAATCGCGAGAATGCTTTTCTGCATTTGCAACTGAGACGACTGGTAACGGGGAATTTTCCTCGTTTCTCTGCGCAAGAGTTTTAAAACTAAACGGATTTATTTTTGAAACTTCGTTACTTATTTAATTGGTAAACGTTAATTAATACGCTTTGCTGGTGTGGAAATACGTTTGCTTTATAAAAATAGACGGTATTCATTGCGCGATATCAAGTTGGCAAGAAACTAGTATATTCATTTGAATTAAAGATTATATTTATTATAAATATCTATCGCTGGATAAAAAGTTTTCATGCAAAAACGGCGACCACATTAATAAATATTATCGCTTGAATTTTTATTCGAAATATCTGAATAAGTCATAGGTTTGTCAATAGCGTTTGATATTTCCATTTTTATTCCCTTCCTTATTCCCTCCTTCGATAGAACAGTCTGCATATTCGACTACCGACGCAGACCCGCAGTAATGAAAGGTTAGTCACGTAGCTGGCATTATTGCGGAATAATACTCCCCGAGCTGCATTACAGCGCGATTCTTGGGCGCTGAATGCTGCAGCCGCGCTCATTTCCACCTGTCGTTCAGGCAGTATCCGCGCGATCAGCTCTCGGTGCTTGGGCATGCGCGTGTAGGCGCCATTGTGGAAAGAGCCTCTCTCTCTCTCTCGCCTTTGTCGGCCTCGAGTTTGCTGGCGCGTATGAACCGTGCAAAGCCGGCGAGCGTACGCCTAAGGCCGCGTTTAGGCGCACACTACGAGGTGCAAACGAGAGGCGCGCGTTCGAGAGGGGCGCGATTTGCATTTTGCATGCGAGCGACGCGCGATTCGCGAGCGGCCGCGTTGTTATCGGGATGCGACGTCGCGCCGCGGGATTGGCTACGGGCATAATCGAGGGATTGCATGATTTATTATTTGGCTGAGTCGGCTAAGAAGGCGACCGTCTGGAGGACGGCGGATTGGAAAAGGGAATGAAAATTTAATCTTTCAGGCATTGATTTTTCGAGTCTTTGTATTATATACGTTTCGGTCGTTTTGATGAGCCTACTTTTATTATTATTGGCAATTATTATGCGGTAAGAACGTAAAAAAAGGCGACCTCTTTCGAACTTCATACTTATCGATGTTGGTATTAGATAAAGGTCATGCTTAGTAAGGCATGCCTTGACTCATTTATTTATGGCCGTCGCTAAGGCTTAGTGAACTACTGTTTACTGCTTTAATAATTTAGACCACATTAGAATCTTCGTGTATTTTTACATTGACACTAATTTCAATATAATAGAATTATTTTTAAGGTTACCTGATAAAGTAAATTATATTCCTGAAATTACTGTTTGGGGGGACATGCATAATTCTACGGACAAAAAACTTTTATTCTTAGCCATGAATCCATTACGTGTTTTCTTTATTCTCGTTGGTCGGTGAACTGATTTTAACGGAATCCGCGCTGTCGTTTTTTATTTTTTTTTTTTTTTAAATTTACTGGAAATGCAGTTTCCCGTTTTGCAAATGAAATTGCTAGGACATAAAAGAATACAGTATGCTAATCCAATGACATGCGCAGAACGAACAAATTATGCGGTTCTTTTATGTCACCACGTAAATCCGATTAAAAACTTCTCCGGCGTACATCTGGGGTAATCCCGGCTCGTGTTCCACTGCCACGCACTTCCCCGAACATTCAGCGGCGTACCCACTTAATGAGAAATCATAGCCGAAACAAAATTAAACTCTCCTTTAGGCGACGTCACGAGTTATACATCATTTTAAAAACAATTTTTGATGACGGCGATTCACTTTGAAACTTTGCCCGCCCTGACCGTAATTAGACGTAATCTCCCTTAAATGGACCGCACTTCAGGGTTGGCTCTTAAATCAGATTACGAATTAATACGATTAATGCGAAGAATTTAGCTGGATAAAATATTCAATTAAAAATATATAACTCAATAAAGAAGTTACTTTAAGTAGCTTTTCACGTCACCGTATTACATATTTCACGTTCTCCGTTCTTCAGTAAAAAGTTACAATGCACGTCCCTCTCTCTCTCTCTCTCTCTCGGAATTTAAAAAGCGTATTAAATCTTATAAATCTTGCCGGGCTTTTATTCGGAAAAAGATTTCCCTTTTATACCCGGCGTCTGCACAATATCACGCCGACTACCTCCCTTCAAAGTAAAACGCTACGCCTCTCGGTAAAACCCCCCCGCTCTTACATCAATGTAAAATCCAAGGCGCACCTCCTTCGCACTTTGCTGCCTCGGAAAAAAAAAGAGAAGCGGCCAGACAGCCGTCCCCCCAATCGATGGCTCATCCGATCTTGGGAGCGAAGGTCGAGAGGTCAGTCGCCGCGTCTTGCTACTACTACTCCCCGGCGGTTTTACCGTCTGCTCGGGTATACTTAATAGGCAAGAGGCAACGGCGGCCTGGGGATCAGCCTTATGCGTCGCGTATACGTGCGCCGAGTCTCTCTCTCTCTCTCTGTCTCTTACTAATACAGTCGCGACTGCGGGCTGTAGCCGAGGCTGCGCACGCAGCCGAGAGCCGTATGCATATTACCGCCAGAGCGAGAGACGTCGCAGCGGCGTCGCGTGTTATTCGCTTGGATTAAGCGGTATAAATTTGTTAGCGCAAGTTTAGTCGTTTAAGGGAATAGGGTTAGCAGCGAAAGCTTTTGAATATTTCATTTTTCGCTTCGCTCTTAGCGCGCTGTAATTGGAAATCCTCTTTCTTTCGGGATTAATTTGACGCGCTTTTCATTGAAATCCTAGAAGATTAAATTCAGTATATTAATGTTTAAAGCTTGCTTGTAAATATTACTTATTTTTTTTAACAAGTTATAATAATAATGGTTATTTAATCAGTGTGCTCTATAAACGAAAATATCCCTTGAAAATTATCAAAATTTATATATACACAATATGACTTCCTTTATAATAAAATACTGAAAAAGATATCGACTAAATTAATTATTCTGTATAGTTTATTCAGATAAAGTAGACAGATCAAAATTTTGAACATATCGTATTTTTAAATGTCACTCAAAATTTTAGCTTTATTTAAACTTTACGTCACAATAATTAAATTCCGCCCTGACAATCCATCGTAATTAACTTTTTTGACCTAAAATAAACTATTTTTGAGACGAATTGCTTTTTAATTTTTATCTGCCATATTTCACGTCAAATTTGAGACCGTTTCCAAACAAAAAACATTGACAAATCGGTCGAATTTATCCGCCTCGCTCGATAAATATTCAGCATCTCTCTCAATCGGAACTTGTCGAACGCGCCAAATGCGCATCAGCGAAAACTTGCCAAATCAGGCATTTAACCGGTTTTCGCGGCCGACAAAGATTCGCCGCGGGCAACTCGAAAATAACGCAATAAACAAAGAGTTGAATTTTTCCGCTGAAAGTTTTCTGCCGCGGCTCCTACGGAGGACGTGCGAATGTTTGCTCTTTGCAAAGGAGTCCGTCCGGCCGCGGAGAGTGCGTTCTTTCGCGCGTCCCCAGCGTGTCGTACGCCGGGCCGCACGTACACGCGGACGTGACGTCGTATTACCGCCTGGAAGTACGCACACAGAGAGAGAGAGAGAGAGAGAGAGAGAGCTCCCCGGTGCTTTCTTCCTCTACGTGCCTTTTTCTCCTTCTCTCCTGTGTATCTTGCCGTCCGGAGGCGTAACCGCGGAAGAAGGCAATGAATTCCCTCCACTCTCTTAAGGATGACCTCCTTTATTACTTTTTGCTTTATTTCCAGCCCGTTTTCTGCCCCCGCCGCTGTCTTTGTAGCCGACGTGTGCGGGAATCCCTTTTTTAAAAAATTTCTCTTTACGTTGTTACGGGGCTGCACTCTCGGGCTGCCCGGCCTGGACGTGCGGCTCCCTTATACTTACGCGGCGATGCGCCGCGACGTGAAAGGTTAGATTTATTTTCGTTGGGAGAGAGCGCGGCGAATAAAAAATTTATTTCTGTAACGCTGTAAATTTTGGATCCTTGTCCTTTATGAGCTTTAGCCGCTCGCTAATGGAGTTTGAGCAAAATTTACGAGATTATTTATATTCGCTTTTAAAGAGTTTCTCGCGGGATAATCTTTAAATGATAATTCACCGAGGTTCGCGGTTTATCGATCGCGTTATAATTTCGTTATCGATGCAAATTGACGTGCCGAAATTTTTAAATACAATGATACTTCGGTCGTGTCGGCTTAACGCCCATCACGCCCTGTGATTGATTTATTGTTCGGAAATGATTTCACTGTAACAATCGCAATACCAGTAAACAGAAAAAATACGTGTCATATCGTAACTCGATACTTTTGTTCTACGCATCGGACAAGTGTATAATGCGCTTAAAACTACAACGTAACAATGAATTTTAATCCCTTGCAGAAAGCAACTTTTTCAGCCTCCCTCGTAACACGCAAGCTCAACTCCAGCCCGGTAATCGCTGTTTTAAACAAAACCTTCTCCGGATAACGAGTAATTACCAGAAGCTTACCACTAATATACTTTTCGTAAACACATCAGCCGCCGGCAAGCTTCGAAGCCGCTATCAAAGCTTCGAATTTCAGACAATTTCATCGTCCGAAAGTCCCGCGAAGATTAGAGCCTCGCAGCTCACGCCAGAAGGAAGAAAGACCTCGGCGAAAGTGAGAAAGCCGATTTCCCGGCCGGCTCTGCGCCCTTCCGCCGAAATTCATATCGCGATGGAGTTATATATCGCCTGGCGAGAGGGAGAGAGAGAGAGAGAGGGAGAGAGGTTCGACGTTTGCTCGGCCGGGCTGACGAGTTTTGTTTGTTTGTTTCGTCGCTCACTTATACGGGCATTTGAGCTTTGATGGGTTTTCGAACGTGAATTGTGTACTTTTATCCGCCGTTATACGGGCCGAGGGATTGATTTCGTTTTCTCTGTCGGTTCGGCCCGCCTTTTTATTTTTATTTCTACCCAAATTGGAATGCAGCACGCGATATAAAGTGGAAAATTCGGCCTTTTATTCATTTTGCTTCTTCGATTGCAATCACGGATGTGCTTTATTGACCAATAGCTTTATCAGTGTTTCTTTATTGATTAAGTTTCTCGGATTCGATCAACTTTTAATTAGTATTTGCTTTTATAGGTAACAGATACTTTTTGATATCGTAAATTTAGTGTGGAGAGAAATCGATTTTCTTTAGTTATTTCCATTCGTTTATACATTTCGCAAATTTCTTTCGAATGGATTCTGATGTTATAAATAATGTAACAAAAAATAAATATATTAAAGTATTTCAATCGTGATTATCTTTCTATATAAATTTTTTTTTGTAAAACTCAGTACCGTGTAAATAAATAAATTTTCATTGTATATTTTTAATTGATTAAATTAATAACTGTAAACTTCCAAATGTACAGTTGATTAACTAATATTGTAGGATAAATAATTCTTTATTTGCAATTTTTTAAAAATCTTTCCATTTAATAATTTATCCAGAATCAGTTATTTTTTACTTAATTCCTTTAAGTGGGTAAGGGAGAACGACTACCTTTCGTTGATCGACTTTGCGTATAGTACACAGACCTCCTACAGGTCAAAGTCTTTCTATAGTTCATGTAAAAGTTTCTACTAGACCGCAAAGCAAAGGCGCTTATAATCATAAGATTCACTTTCAGTTAGTTATAAAACAAATAATGTTGGTAAAACGGTGAATCTTTATTCAACCTTAGACTCCTCGCAACTTTTCTTAACTCGTTAAACACCCGCGAGTTATGAAATCTTCCAAAAGCCAATAGATTCGATTCACAAAACCGTATTGCGCAAATATCGAAAAAACCGCGCGAGCACTAGTACAAAAAGCCATAATGTTTTAGCCGCTCGGTCGCTTCGAACGTTGATCAGTTCGCGTGCATTTCCGGCGAGTCTTTCTTTCCCGAAAGGAAAATAAACGCGCGCCTGATGGAAAAACAAGGAAGGCACTCCCATTCCTAAAATAAGTTTGCAGAGCAGTAAACAGCCCTCGCAGAAAAAAGGATTACGTCTCGCATAGAGAGAGAGAGGGAAAGAGGGGCGGGAGGAGGGGAGATCCTGTAAATAAATAAAGCAAAAAAGCCGCCGAAGAGACGCGAGCGAGCGACTAGTGAAAAAAAAAAAGAAAAACACAACGGTTTAAACAGACTTTCCGGTCTCTCGCCATCGGCGAATTTGGCCCAAGGCGGCGCGCGAATATTTTTTTAAATTGCACTTCACTCAGGCTCGGGGGAAAATCCGTTTTCGGAGGGTAACGAAATTCCGGGCAGCGCTCGGATCGACAGCTTCACTTTACGTGTGCCATGCGCCAAAAAGAGAGAAGCTCTCCGCGCTCTCTCCCTCCTCCGCTTTCCCTTTATTTCTCAGATATTCGTTTTCCCCTGCAAGTCGCAGCGAGGAGCTCCCGAGGTAAAAATCCGCCAGTCGGTTCCTCTCCCCCCCGCCCGCGCGAATGTCGATCTATCGTGTCCATTCGTCAGATCGACAGCTCGACTTTACGGGCGGCGGAAAAGTCTTGCGTGCGCCTGCAGAAATCGGGCGGAAGGACGCGAATCTGCGAGTACGTTTTACCGACTGTTATGCGGATGTACGACCCGTTTTTTGGGGGGGCCCCATACTTTTTCTGGATCGAGCGATGCGCCGCGCGAAAATGAAGGCTTTTGCTTTAGACTGAAGCGCGGTTTAAGAGCTACGAAACTTTTTTTGCGTTATACCCCGTCAGGTTTTATGAGGTACAAAGAAGGTGACTTTGTTTTATGCCATTCTTATAGCCAGCGATGTTTATCGTGGATTGTACAAAATTTTATGTACAGTAGCTTTTAATGTACTTTTAACACTAATAATTTTAAGAGTAATCATACATTTCGTCAATTACACAATTAAGTAAGGATTAATTATGCCATTTCCATTTTCGCATGCAGACGAGAGGAAATATTATTTTATATTTTTAAGTCTTTGAAGTAACGAGGAGTATACAAATTGGAGGCTTAACAAGTTACGGCGGTTTTCACATTTTCAGATATTCGAGGATTCTTTTTATCTCATTGCTCGTGCATTATCCGCTCTTATTATACCATTAGTAATTTAATTCAATTCGGAATTAAAAGATTAATTGAATTTTAAATGCAATGGCCGTTTATTTTTAAAAATCTTTTCCACGATCCCAGCAAATTATCGTGCTAAACAGTCATTTGACATACATATACCTCCTCTCTATTCGATAAAACGCTTATAATTTAATGCGCGGCCTTTTAAATTTCAAAATAACGCGTTTAAAATTCGCATAAAACTCAATAGCATCTCATTTTAGCGCTCGCTCGCTTAAGCTTTTGTTCGGCACGATAAAACTGGGGGGG
>UCOM01004365.1:0-12760 GCA_900474385.1 Ormyrus pomaceus
TCCCCCTCGTCCCCCCCGCAAGCGCGTGTAACAGGTCTCGTGCGAGAGCGAGCCTTTCTCGTGTTCCTATTCCGAGAGGCCGCGTTCCTTCCGAGCCGGCGAGCCGACGACGACTTTGGCTTTTTTAACAATCGCGTATATGTCCTGCGCACGGCACTTTTCTTCGTGGGGGGAGTTTTGACGAAAGGTCGGCATCGCTGCTGGTGAGAGGCGGCGGAAAGCTGCCGGGGAGAAGCGGGGACGAGGAGCGTTTGGCGAAAAACTGCCGCGGTGAGTCGAGGTCGATTTAGGAGAAAAATATCGTTCGCGTGAAAATTTAAGTGGCGATGAATCGTTTTTTAGTAAGGGCATTTATTGCGCAAGACATACTATTTTTCAAAAATGAAATTTTTAGAGCTGAAATTAATGGCTGTTTACTTGAATGACTTCCAGTTTGAGAAAATTTAAGTACTTGTTTGCGTTTGAATTTACTCGAGTTAACGATATTTATTCGATTAAATTGCAATAAACATTGTTAAATTGCTAGAGCGTTAACGCTTTCACGAGCTGACTTGGTTCTCCCAGTGCATGTAGTAAAAATATTGCATAATTTCATGTCTCGGATTTTTTAGCGAGCCAAAGCTTACTCAGCATTCTGAGGTAACTATTCTTAATATCTATAAATTCTATCTTTAAGATGTTTTCTTTGTCTATATACCTCTACTTTAAAACAGCTTATCGACTGACTCATCATTATAATTTGATTTTCAACTTCCAAATACTGTTTACGAGAAATCGCCTGCAAATCGCGGCAGTTATTTAGTTACGCAACTCATTTCGACCCTCGAATAAACGAAGGACATCTCCGTCGTAGAAAACGATTAAATCACCTCTTCGCGCTCGAGCGACATTCCTGCCCGGCAAACTCCTTACCGCAATAAATGACACAACACTCGAACGCCGTAACAATAGAAAAAGCTCCTTCAGGGGGATCAAAGGAGTACGAAACGTACCAGAGAGTGCCGGAGGAATCGTGCGTGCGCAAGTGGCTCTGCTCTCTCTCTCTCTCTCTCTCTCTCCGTTGCCGGATGCTCCAAAGGCGCGTGTCGGGCCGATTTAATTATAGATTGTGTCTCCGCCTGACCTCTGTGCCTGCGCCCGGGACTTTTTTATCCGGCCGATCGCCGGGAAAATCGCGCGCTGATCGTAATTATGGCGCGCGCGCGCGCGCGTACGAGCCGCCCGTGGAAAAATTGTGCCGCGCTTTATATAGGAAGATAGCGGATAACGCCTCTCAAGCGCGCGCTCTGCGCGGAGGAAAAATCCGGGACCCGCGGGGAGTGATAAAGTGCCCAGGGAGTATTTAGTCGAAACGGCTGAATTTTATCGAAGGAAGATACGGTTAATGAAGCTCGGCTCGCTGCTATCTGCGCCGCGGTGCTGAACGAGTTTTCAGGAGGAAAAAAGCAAGGGGTGCAGAGAGAGAGAGATGGAAAATTTCTGATTTTTACCTGCTAATTTTCTTTGGGTATTAGATGCCGATGTTCACGATGTGGGTGGGAGAGGAATTATTTTTTATGCACGTTTTGCATTGTTCGAAATGCAGTCGGTATGCAAAAACGAGAAAAAGAAAGTTTTTTTTTTTTTTTTTAATAAGAACGTAAACCGATTAGTTGTTAAAGTACCTGAACTTGTATTCAACCTGACTTGCACCAGTTTACAGTTAAGAATAACGTACATCTGAAATACGTCATCATGGATTTGTCAAGTAGGATTTCCTAGTATCAGTTACCTAAAAAACTATCCAGCGTTACACGATGGATTTAATGCTTGAAGATTAACATAACCAATCTGTCAACCTGAAGCTTCGCCGTAGATTAAAGCAGTTTGAAGTTACATTATCTTCCCCGAAGTTATTCATCTAGTAATTTACATCAAACGTTATTAAACTCATTTTATTTCCTCAAATCAGGTATATATATACTAAGCGTAAATATCGCGGACGCGTTAAACGCAGACACCGCGGTGACTGAAAATAACCATAAATTCGAAAGCGCAATAAAATCTTAATAAAGACGAATCGAGACACGACCGCCACAGGCGAATCTGATTTACGAGCCGGCAGCCTCCGCGGTTTCAGGGAATCCCGAAGGCGCGGGTGTCCCGCGTCGTGAATTTTCCGCAGAAATCGCGCTCGGAAACTATATCGGCCCCGCGGTCCCTCCCTGCAGACTTGCGTCAGCCGAAAAAAGGGCAATTTCGATCTTAGCTCGTCTCGCGAAAAGAGCGGGGCGTCGCGTCGTGCAGGCAGCCGCCGCGCGGCGAGAAGCTTATCGGGGAAAAGAATTTATGGGAAAGCGCTGCACTTTCCCATTAACGTAATTCCCCGCGCGCGCGCGCATAATGCATCACGCGCTCGTATATTTCATTCTCGTATAAGAGAAAACGAGACACATTACCAGGGGCCGCCTCTCGTGAAGCATCGCGAAGCCGGAGTCGACATTCGCGGGCGGCGAACTCAAAAGGACGCCGCGGCCGAGCGCACGCGAGCGCATAATGCTCAAGCTCTCTTGGCCCATATTGGGGATGTTGCACCGCGAGGCGAGTGAGCCGGGAGAGAGAGAGAGATAGCAGCCGGGAGGAGCTTGATTGTTTTGTCGCGAGCGCCAACGAGGCCGGCTGATGTTGTAATTATTTTACGAAGAGGATCATATGGGAGCAGCGCGCCGCGTTTGCGGCACCGCGACAAGTGGACACGCGGTGGTGTTTCTTGGGCTTTTTAGAGAAGGGCATCTTGCCTTGGCGACAAGCTCTCTCGCGGCCGGAAGTGGAGCTCTGCGTCTTGCTGAATGCTAATTTTGAACCCTTTTGTTGATGGCGAGAGCATCTTTTTTTTACAGGCACGACGAATTAATTGCATTCAAGCATTACGTTATATACTCGGCTGCGAGTCTCGCTTTCAGCACACCTAAAATTTATTCAAATTCTCGGCTCCTTTGAATGCGCTCGTAAAGGCGCATCGCCGCGGCTGGGATTCCGCAAAAAAGGAAAGCTCCTCTCCAAAATGATTTTCATTATGACAAGGAACAAGCTATCTCTCTCTCTCTCTCTCTCCCGGCGACCGACAAAAAAGGGCCGACGCCGCGCCGGTGCAGGCGGCACGCGGAGAGAGATAAAGCAGAGAGCGGCACAGAAAAAAGCCGCCGCCGTTATTTGGCCGTCAGTAATTCAGTAGCCCGGAGAGAGAGAAAGAGCAGCGAGCCGCGCAGATCGATCGGCGCGGCGCGCTTTGCATACGGCCGATTTGTCAAGATCACGGCCGGCCGATTCGAGAGGCGAATTGAATCGAGCGAGGCTGCTGCGTTTGATAAGGGATTTGCCACTCGCGGGGGCCTTTTTGTTGCGTGTAAGCGGCGCTGTTCGCTAAGCGGAATCGAGGCCTGGAATGCCGCGATCCGGAGTGATGCAAGCACCCTCTTACGCGGAAATCATTTGGTTTTCTTTTAGAGCGAAAGGATCGAGGGTATTATCGGCTCTTTGTTTTGCGCTGCGCGAAAAGCTTTCCGACGCCGTAAAGATAGTTGGTTCTTTGAACAAGTTGGTATTAATTCTTGTACATTTCTTCGCCTATTGAATAAAAACCAACATTTTCATTTTACTTGAAATCGTCCCTTTTCAGGAGATTCCAAATTGAAGTAAATCGAGCAAAAGCATATCGCGTGGAAATATATTAAAAAAAAAAAATTGCCGACATCTCCCGAAACAAAGCAAAATCTGTCCTCCCCGTCAGCTTCCCACTCCTCGCCTCGTCCAGCAGTCAGGTGCAAATTCTTCAAACATTATCATCCACTTGCCGGAGCGGCTCGTGCGTGTTCGATCGCGTGTAAATGTGGGTGGGAGAGCGGCCGCGCGGCGCCACCGTGGCGGCGTCCAGCCGAGAGAGTCTCTCTCTCTTTCTCTCTCTCCGTCTTGAACTCACGTGGCGCGCGCGCGCTCAAACCGAGAGGCTGCACTCGCAGATAAAATTGTCTAATGCATACGCAATCTACCCGCGCGCACACATATATATATACGTATATACACCTCGCTCTCCGACGCGAAATGTTAATCTCCCGACGGACGCTGAAATAATATTTGCTAATCGCGCCGGAGAGCCAGCTTGTTTATTTCTGGAAGTCCCTGGAAAGGATATGTTGTTGGGCCTTTTTTCCCTCCCCCTTCGAGTGTTTGAGAGATTTGAAAGTGGCTCGCGAAGGCTCGACGCTTTTTCCGGTAATTCGTATAAAAATTCGGAGTTATTAGCTTGTATTAAGAATTATTATTGATTAGCGGGCTGGTAAATTGTTACAGTGTTATTTCATTATATTTATTGCAAAGTTTATCAAACAAGTTTTACGCTCGCGAACCTTGAGGAGCCGAGAAATCCGCGTAATTTGATATCGTAATTTATTGCAGGAATGCGTTTGTGCTTTTGTTGGCGCAATTAATATGCGCAAATAATTTTGTAGACGATCAACACTTGAATATTGATTAGTTACACAAAAAAATAATGAGAATAAAAATCCGATTTACACGGATGGAAAGAAAAAAAGAACCTTACAAAAATATCAATTGGAAATATCTTAATAGCGCGATTATCAACCTAATAAAGAACCAATGGGAGATTGATATAGTACGACAATTTGGTAGTACACGTACTTTATAGCGCGAACACGGAGACTTAATTTTCGAGCATTACTCAAACTTCGAATCCTCCCGCAGCGGCACTTTTGCTCTCGGTTAATGAATAATTCCATCCGGTCGGTTTAATCTTCTAAAATTTTTAGGCATTCAATACGTTACAACGAAAATCGTTAAAATTTTTTTACGAAAGCTTGTCGAAAAAACTTGTCAACGTCCAAAAAATTATGCGAAATTCCATCTCCGCTCTTAGAATAAGAAAAAAAGAAACCAAAAGATGCAAATGGCTCTAGAAAAAACGGTCGACTGTAAGACCGGAAAAAAGTTGCATCAGTTTTTCCTCCAAAAGCCGCTGGCCAAAAAAAAAGAAGCTTCCCGAATAACAGCTGCGCGACCGCGGAAAGAATCCGCGATTAATCGCACGACAAATAAGCTGCTCGCTCGGGAATGCCATTTGCAAATTTGTTTCTCCGTCAAGGAATCCGGACAAAAAGTCCTTCTCTCCGGACAGGTTTAAACTCCTCCAACAAAGTAATCGTCTCTCTCTCTCTCTCTCTGCCTCGAAAAAAAGGCCAAGCGCCCGGGATAAAAAAGGCGCTCGATGACTCCTCGGACCAGTTTTTGGTTTCGGGGCGCTCGTTGTCACCTCGTCACTCTGCTTAAAAGTGCGCCGTGCGCCGCAAAAAAAAAAAGAAAAAAAAACCGAAGAAAAAAAAATCGGGCCGCGGGCGTAAATCATGCAACCCAATTCAATAAAGCACGGGGGCACAGGTACAACCGAAAGAAATGTCGAATGTTTCAATAACTCAGGCGTGTTCCCTTCGCCGAGGAGGCTGCTGCCGCCGCCGCTACTCCCCAGATTTGCTCGCTCTGGGGAGGGCAAGATTTATCGGTGACGAATATTGCCGGGGATTTGGCCTGCGCGCGCGGCTCTCTGTGTTTAATATTCCGCGAGTTATTTATAAGCGCACGAGAGACCTACTTAAGGAACTAGGTGAAGTTGAGGAGGTGATGAAACGTGATGTTCATGCCTCTTGATGCTGAGATACTAGGTTTTTTTCTCGCCGGGTTATATGGTATACTCGTCGTACCTTTATCGTACCAGAATTATTCGAGCAACTTGTTTTAAAGCGACTTAAAAGTCTAAATTTATGAACGTTCATCCTCGGATTTAAATATTTTTAAAAATTATCGCAACGATAATTTTTTTCTTATACTAAAGACTATAAAATTTTTGCTAATTCACCAGACGAATAAACAAATTCGAGAGACGGAGTATCATTTAAAAAAGCCAACTCCGTCCACACGGCGGCGCTTAATCCACGAGCCCTCCATTCTCCGACGCGCGAATGCATATATACGTATAGACGCGGATGCGGAACCAGTTTCCTCTCTTTCCTCCAGCCTACGTTTCTCCGTTCTATATATAACCCGGCGCATAGGTACACGCTCCGAGCCCCGGCTCCTGTCAGATTTGTAGAACAATATTATCGAGTAGCCCGAGCTTGCGCACCTTCTTTATTCCCCGGGACTAATCCTCCCCTCCGTATCTGCCCGACGACACGACTCGAAAACAGGAACCTCGTTCTCCCCCCCTACAAGCGCCTTATCGACGATTTGCGATTGTTTCCTTTCGCTCGGGCTTATCATAATGTTCGGCTTTCTCTCCCTCCCTCCCTCTCTCTGTCTCTCTCTCAGCTTCTTTTAAAGGCGGAGAAATTATTCGCGAAAAAATACAATGCTCTCGGCCGGACACGGGTCCGCGCTATCGCGGAGATTTTTTTTATGTCCCATTGAAATAATTTTAACGCCGTTCCTTTTAATACGGGCCGTAAAGACAGCTGTTCTTAAATTTCGGGGGACCCTCTCTCTCTCTCTCTCTCCGATCGTCGTCGCCGCTGACGTAACGTATCGTCCTCACGTTAGGAGAACAGTTAGCCTTTGACTTTTTCGGCCTGCATTAACATACAAAAAGACTTTATTTAAATGTCCGGTGCTTCGCTCGGAACGTCATTGCGCGCATTAAACAAATATCTCGGTGCACGAAAGAGCTTTCGAAAGTTTAATAAACGTTCCACGAAAATTTATCGAATTCGCGGGCAAAACCTCTGGAAACTTTTGCAAATATAAAAATATTCGAAATTTAGAAACAAAATAGTCGCATCGCATCCTCTAAAAATCGAAATTTTTCCTAAACAATCCCGTTGCGCAATGAAATTTCACAGCAACAACCACTATATCTCTCGACAGCCGCAACAATACCTCCTCGTCTTGGTCTCGCATTTTTCTCCATAAAATCAGCCCACTTCGATATGGGCTTTCGAAATTAATTAGCGCTTACGCAGCCCCGGCGCGCGAACCTCGCTATATAGCGGCAAGCGTGAAAAGCGCCGAGGCCCGGGATTCCCATGAGTCCCTTTACCGAATATATCCCAACCGGCGCGCGACCCGCATCGTGTGTGTTAATACCACCCGCGCGCGAAAAACGATTACAGCTGCGACGCGACGAGCGAGTTAATAAATCGGCGGCTGATTAACACATTGTTCCCGCGCGCGGCTCGGGCTCCGAGGGCGATGAATTTTCTCAGAAATTCAGCGCGGTTATCAATCTCGGAGTTTTTCACGAGAGGTTACCGCGGAAAGTGTCTATTAATTTGTCGACGCGCGGGTATTGTTTTGCGGGTTGGTTAATTAGTGATTGATTGATATTTGGGACGGAGCGATGGCTTGGAATGAGGAAACTGCTACTGATAGCGCGCCTTTTCGTTTGGGAGCCGTTTCTTAACGGGGAAAATCTATGCGGCAGAGCTAGTAATTAGAGTGCTTGTGTACACGATTTTATACGAGCCTATTAAACTGATAATATTGTGCTACCATGCGGTTACGAAACAAGTGTTATTTTATTTTCCGCAAAAACTGTCGGGGAAACTGGGTGATTCAACAGGTTCTGGCTAGTTAGAAACTGCCTGTATAGTATTTCAGAAAAACGTTTTGTTAAAATATTCAAAGCTTTTATTCTAAAATTAAACGAGGAAACAAAACGCCACTTCCACCTCCCGCGCGAGAGCCCTTTCTTTCAATTACACGCGACAGAACACGTCCGCGAGCTGCAAACTTCCGCAGAAAAACTCCCGCCCGGCCGATTTCCCGCAAAATCGAATTTTCAAACATTTCCTAATGAGCGCAAATACCCAAAGCAGCAGCAGCAGCGGCGGCGGCGGCGGCAACAGCAGCAGCCGAGCAGCTTAACAATACCGCGCAGCCAGGCAAGGAGCAGCTCTCTCGCCCATCGAATATGCCTATAATTGGTCCGCGTCCCTCGTTTCGCTCGATTCTCTTCTCTCTCGGAGAGAGGAGCTGCTCCTCGCTCGGGGCTGCAGCCGATTCCTCGGCGGATAGCCGCGCGCGTACAGCTCGCACGTGAGAACTGGCCGCCTCTCCGCCTCCACGTGCGCTACTAGAGAGAGAGAGAGAGAGCTGCGCGGCCAGGCTAGTTTTCTCGGCCGCGCGCGCGCGGTAAATTGGTTCCGGACGCGAGAGATTCGATGCACCTGGTCGGGGGAGAGAGAGAGAGAGAGACTACCGCTCGTCGCGATGATAACGGACTGGGGAACGCGACGGGAGACTAAAGTCCGCCTGGGATGTTGAGCTCTGCGCCGGGAAATTAAATCCTAAGGATGATGAGTCGTCGGGGAGATTGAGGACTAATGCTTCCGATGCACGAGGCGGTCTTTTATTTACCTTTAGTATCAAAGTTTATAATATGTACAAATTTCGATCTACTCAAAATACATGTTCTGCTTCTGCTTCACACTGGGAAAAGAACGAGGCTCCAACCTCTGAAAACGTCAGCCGCCAAAGGATATACTCGGCGCAAAAGTCGCGGGAGTTCAGAAGTCGCTCGGCGGAAACGGGCGGCCGCGCGATATCGCGATCAGCGCCAATAAATAAGCAGGGGAGAGGCGGGCAATTAAGAAAGACATCAGGCGACTAATGAGGTTACGCCACGACGGCCGTACCCTTCCTCTCCGGGGCCGCGGCGCGGCGCTGCCGAGGACGCCGCCGCCGCCGCCGCGGCGAACCTCCAGGCACCTTCGGTCACGCGTGCTGGACCAAGCGGCGATCCCCCCGACGATAAAGTGGACGAGCTGCTCGCTCGGTCCGACCGGTCAAGTGCTCATAATGCCATTGTCTCGCGAGATGGAGATGGAGAGTTTTGGAGTCGGACTAGTTTTCGGGGCTTATATTATGCATATTGGCGCTGTTATTGCGGTTTTACGGCTTGCTCGATTGAGTAAGGTTGAAAAAAGGATCTTTTCTTGGTACGAGTATAGCTGTATGGTTTAATAAATTTCGCGTAACCAAATGCGACTACGTAATTTATTAATAATACATCATTTAAATGTATGTCCACCCATTATGTTATTTCCTAATCCTAATTTCCTCTATTACATATATCAAGTCTCGCTCATTATTCATAATACCTGCGCGCATTAGCTCGGTGTGCGGGTAACCTGCGTATAATGTACCGAGCGCAAAAAAATCCGCAAGCAATATAAATAACCCAATCGACTCTCGGTTTGATCGGTCAATCGCGCTCTCGGGTTGACTCTCTTGGCGAATCGTCGCCTAATAAATTTCCCCGGTGTAATTTCTCGCGGAAACGCACGAGACACAATGCCGCCATAAATCAAGCCTCTCGGGCCGCCAGGATATCGCGATGCACTTCGATAAGTCGCCGCGCATTGCGCGCGCTAATTATCCCTCCCGTCCCCATAATCGACCGGAGAGGAAGGAAGTCGGATCGAGCCGAAGGAAGGTGTGCGCGCCAAGGAGTGGCCCCCGACGCCGCCGCCGCCGCTGCCGAGGCTAATCTGATCGGGCCGAGCCTGACGAGCTGCCGAGGAGAGTCGAACGAGCGCCGCGGCGGGGATTAAGATATTGGATCGCTGCTTATTTTCGGGATTGGGATTTTTGCCGGCGACGCGGAGCTGCGGTAGTATGGAGATTTGCGCTCTCGACGATGATGACGATGATGTGGCGCTTTTTCGAGACGGGGTTGTTGCTCCTTTTTTGGCGACTGATTTATCGTGTGTGTGTCTTTAGTGCGATACATATCTAATTGGGAGAAATCAGTGTCGCGTTATGGGCTAATAAATATTATGAAACACTGTCGTTTGTATTAATCAAATATTTATGCTAATTCAGTGTCATTATGCTGCAAATTAAGGACAGTTACAAATTCAGGTATCGCAGCCAGCCTTTACGCTAATATACTTTGGAAAGAATTAAATATTTTTACGGGGCGAGATTAAAGAACGAACTGTTACCTTGCAGGAAACGATTTTTCCAGCGACCCTCGCAGCCTCGACTCGCGGGACTCGAAACGACTAATTTATGCTCGTCAAAGCCATTTTCCTGGCGTACAGCTCGTCAGTTTACCCAGGCTCCTCTCGGCGGCTCCGAACGCAATTTCCCCGAGCCTGCAATTGCGCGCAGTCCTCCAGCGCGAGGACGATCATCAGTAGCAGCTCGAGCCAGCACACTCGAATTCGCGCACCTGGAACCGGTCTTCTTCCCAGCCGTCATATCTGCGTTGGTAACGGCTTGCGTCTGGCAGCGACACCTGATCCGCGGGCGCGTGACCCGGAAAGGAGGCCGCGGCAAAGACAAGAGAGATAGATCTAGATGAGTCCGGCGGCAGCCAGCCAGCCAGCCACCCCCTTGGCTCTCGGTTCCCGCGTCGGTAACGAGAGAGGAGGAGGAGGAGGAGGGGGGAACGAGGAGGTGGAGGAGGGCCGCCGAGGTCAACTGGCTTTGGGGCATCGTGTGCATCGTGAGGATCGTTCCACCCGGAAACGCTTTCTCGCTGAGCGAGCGCTCCGAGCTCCGGGCGACTCGCGTTCCCAAAGGCCAGGCCTTAACTATGTAATGGCTCATTTTCCGTTACCGTTTCAGCGATCTCTTTTTCCCCCTTTTCTTCTTCCGCGGAGCCGAGGGAGAGCTGCGCGCCGTTTGGGGGGAAAGGCGACGATAAGGTGCACAGGAGTGCAGGTTGGGGCTTATGGCCTTTTTTTAGATTTAGGGTGCCTATGAGCTCCGCGAGTAGAAAGCGAGAAGAGTTTTGTACGAGGAAAGTGAAGTGTGCAGTGCTCTTTCGGACTGGGGGATTATACGAGTGGGAGCAATCGAAAATTTACTCGGAATTTCATTTGGCCTTTTTTTCCGAATTAAAACCCGCAGAAATGCATTGCCTATAGACCAAATATCGTAAAATAAATCACTTTATAAACGCTCATTATTCCGGCGTAATTTAAGTACTTATCTGCGGCATTATCTATTCAAGCAGTAATAATAAATCTAGCAGTCGCGTTTCCGCTAAATAAACGCCTTATTCTTTACATTAAACCGCAGTTACTCGCTGATTTATTCTTTTCCAGCGCGATTCCAGCCCATTATTGCGAAATCGGCAATACTGGAAACGCGTTACAACTTTTATTGCATCCGAAAGCTTATGCAGCTCCCACTCCCCGAGTCCGTCTGGAAAAAATAAAAGCACCGGCTTCGCGAATGATTGAGCATGAGTTATATACCCTCCCCCACCGCCCGGGCTAAAAAGAAGGCGGAGTGCTTAAGCAGTTATAACAATGTCAAACACTTTTCAGTAATTTGCTTGAAAAATAAATGGACCGCGGCTGAGCTCGCGCGCGTGCGCGCGCGAGAACGTTTTATGCCGCTCGTGAATTATTGGCTTATTGTTCAAATTGAGCGTTTCGTAACTGCTGCGTAGCTTTATGTAGGTCGCGTCGACTTCCTTCTCCTCGGTCCTCCGAAAATTCATCGAGAGGTAATTGTTTAATCTAGATCCGGACAGTTTTTTCCTTTTTATCGTGCTGCCGTTTTGAAACGCAGAAGTAAAAAAATTATTTCATATTGTCCTATTAATAATTTTCTATAAAACAATTTTTTTTATCCTCTCTTAAAAAAGTGATGGATGAAATCTGTCATCACAATAGGACTGTCTTGATTGGTTACTGTTGACTAATTTGATTGGTCTGTACAAAATGAACGCCAAAATAGAGTTTGTTTAAATTTTAACAATTAAATTTATAAATTAAAATATGTTTGAAAATAAAAACAGTTAAATCAATGTAATATGAATAGTATTTTATAGCTTTTATTTATTTTTATTGCGAAGCGCGCATGATCTTGCTAGTTATTAAGAAATATTGTATTGAATAATATTTTTATTTATAAATTTATTTATAAATTTTTATTTATGAAAATTTATATTTTACAAAGGATTGTTTTTAAGCTTTACGTAATTTTCATTCAAAATATTATTTAACAGAGATTTAATTCGGAAATTATAAATTGCAACATTAAAACCAAAGCAGCGCTAAAGCTCATACAATTTTCTGTACAACCATTAATGGTGCGCAGATTATTCAGAATACTGTAATAGAACCAACATAACAAATTCTTCTTTTTGCCTCCTGCCGAACTGGAACTTGATCCATCGTTAGGAGATCATCAATTAAGTGACTACGGCCTTTCCTCTAAAACGTGCATGTTGCGATGGTCGCCACGTGGATTCTGAGCTTCTTCGATAAATCTCATATATCTATAGAGTCTTGTGAAACCTATCGTTCCAATTGTTTCGCAATTAGTAGGCCCAGTACTCAGAACTCCGACGATTTTATTGTTGTAAATTAATCCAGCTCCGCTGTCTCCCTGTAAATAAGAGATAGCATAGACAAACAAAAAATCTGAATTTACCTAAATGAATATTTACACATACGAAGCAAGGTGTACGAAATTCTCTGTTATATAAACTCCGTACACATATCAATATTTCCCATGGGCATTCATTCCTGCCGAGCATTTTAACGTCCATAAATCTATTTATTGGGGTACTGGAATCTGTTGGAACTAACTGTCCATGGCGGTTTCGTACAAGTCTATCAAATCCGAATCCGAAAAACGTGGCACGTCGATTGACGTAGGCATTAGAGTGTGGATTTAATGCTTCCACAGGCATGATCGATAGCCTGTCTGGATGTTCATGTACGCCTAAATCAACGCTTAACTAAAAACAACA
>UCOM01004366.1:0-12760 GCA_900474385.1 Ormyrus pomaceus
CTTGTTCCTGACACCTTAAAATACAGTTACAACCGTTTTTTCGAACAACTCCAAAAATTACTATCACAATGCTTCCTGTAGGAGGAAGCAAAAATTTCCACGATTGTTTGATGGTAAACCGGGTGTTTATAAAGGCGTAGAGATAGAACTTTATTTAAAAAAAGGCGCGATACCAATTGCGCTTAAAGCAAGACACATTCCGTTTGCAATAAAGGTAGATATTGAATTAGATCGGTTGCTGTCATTAGATCATATAGAGGAAGTTAAAATAAGTCGATGGGCTACGCCAATAGTGCCGATAATAAAGCAGTCGGGTGCTGTGAGAATTTGCGGTAATTTTAAGTTAACTATTAACCCTTGGTTTATAATTGATAGATTTCCATTGCCTTTAATTGATGAAATTTTTGCAGCACTCGGAATAGGTATACGGTATTCACAAATTGATTTAAAACATGCTTATATGCACTTAAGAGTAAAAGAAGACTTTAAAGAATTGCTTACAATTATCACTCACCGAGGTTTGTATAGGTATACTAAATTACCTGAAGGTGTAGCGTCAGGACCGGGAGAATTTCAACGTATTATTGAATTAACGTTGCAAGGCATAGATAATGTTATAGCGTATTTAGATAATATTTACTGTACGGGAAAAACTGATAAGGAGCATATAGATACGTTGTACAAAGTAGTGGATCGACTAGATGAGAACGGGTTTAAAATAAACTAAAATAATTGCGATATTTTTAAAGAGAGAATTGAAATCTTAGGTTTTACGATTGATGCAAACGGACTACATAAATCAAATGAAAAAGTAAGAGCTATGGTAGAAGCGCCGGTTCCTAAAACAGTAAAACAATTATTATCATTGTTAGGACTTGTGACGTATTACGAACGTTTTCTAGTAGACCGGGCCGAACGTCTTAAGCCATTGTATAATGCTACAAGGGGAGAGAAGTTAGTATGGTCAAAAGAATGTCAGATAGCACTTGATTGGCTTAAAGCGGAATTGATAAAACCAACAGTGTTAGCAAACTATGATCCCAAAGAAAAACTTATATTAGCTTGCGATGCTTCTAATTATGGATTGTCGGCTATACTGTCACATCAGTATAAAGATAATACAGAGAGACCAATCGCGTTCGAGTCGAAAGTAATACCGGATAAAGAGTTAAATAGAGCGCCGATCGACAAAGAAGCGGGAGCCATAGTATTTGGTCTTCAAAAATTTTATAATTACGTATCCGGAAGACAAATCACGCTACGTACTGATCATAAACCACTTATTTTTATTTTCGGTCCGAAACAAGAAATACCTCTAACGATTGCAAGCCGATTGCAAAGATGGGCTTATTTTGTATCACGATATACGTATGATATTGAATATATAAATACTGTACAAAATGGCAATTGCGATGCGTTGTCACGCCGACCTGTAGACGATAAGACACCTGTGTTTGATACCGAATACTCTAGTATAAACTATGTACAGGAAGGAATTAAATTGTTAAATGCGACAACATTGGCAATTGAAAGCAGAAAAGATCCTATTGTAAGAAATATAATAAAGTATGTGATGAATGGTTGGCCAAGTGAAAATTCACTTCGTGATGACGAAAAAATTTATTATAAAAAAATAAATGAACTGAATGTAGAGAGAGGATGTTTACTATGGGGTTATAGAGCAATAATACCGTTGTCATTGCGAGCAGATGTATTACGAGAGCTTCATGTATCACATTTTGGAATTGTTAAAACAAAAATGCTAGCGCGATCGTATGTATGGTGGCCAACAGTCGATTATGACATTGAACAAACAATCGCTTTATGTAAGATTTGTATAATTGAAAGAAAAGCGCCAGCTAAAATATCTACGATGGCATGGCCTTGGCCGCAAAGATTTTGGATGCGTATTCACAGCGATTTTTTAGGGCCTTTTTTAGGGCGCATGTTCCTTATTGTAATAGATGCGAATTCAAAATGGCCGGAAGTTTTCGATATGGGTACTAATACTCAAGCTAATAAAACAATAAGTAAATTTCAAGAATTATTTGCGCGTTTCGGACTTCCGTCGCTATTAGTAACAGACAACGGCAGGCAATTTTGTTGTATTGAATTTAAAAACTTTACAAACCAATGTGGAATTAAACATGTTTTTTCACCTCCTTACCATCCTGCATCAAACGGTGCCGCCGAGAATTTCGTAGGGACCTTTAAAGATAAAGTAGGAAAACTTGTAAAATCAGGTAAAGCTTTAGAACTAGCTGTTAATTTATTCTTGTTCGATTATCGAAGCATAGAACATTGCACAACTGGACGTAGTCCAGCATTTATGGTTTATAAAAGAGAGCTACGCACGCGATTTAACTTGTTACGACCTGATGTTTCGAATGAAATACAACTTAAACAATTAAAAGGGAGAGAGAATGTTGACGTTAAGCGAGCAAATGCAATTGATGTTGGTGACTCTGTTATGGTTGATAGTTTTTCAAAAAACACACCGAAAAGAATAGAAGCAACGGTAGAAAAAAAATTATCACCTGTAACGTTTCGTGTGCAAACCGAGTCTAAAGGTCATGCAAAGAGGCATATTAATCAAATTATTAAATATCGACCACAACAGAAAAATCCAGAGAGTCAGAACTCAGAAACTGCGAAAAATGAAAAAACTAATGTACGCAGGTCAGAGCGCTTGTTAAAAAGACAACAACAAAAGGAATAATATCTTATTTAATGGGGAGGAGATTGTAGTATCTATAGTTAAGGAAGTTGTTATGTAACACGTAAAAGTGCGATTACAGCGCCTATACATTGTAACAAGTGTGCGCCTCGTGCGTATGGTTTTTGGAGCGCGTCTCAGTTCTCAGCAAGCTCGCAGCTAGCTACCATGAGCGTTTGTCACTCTTCCGATACTCTGTAATTTTCTATCACTTATATATAATAAATACTGTATATTTTACGTGAGTCTATTTATTTAAGAACACCACAATTAAATTAAAAAAGTAGATCAAAATAATCTATAATTACTCATACTACAAACCTGAAACAACATATTCTACAAACTCAGGTACCTTGAGCCCTCAAACCTCAAACCTAAATACCCCAAACCCGCACACCCAAATATATGAGCGACACAAATATAGGTAGTTATAAAAATTCTCTGATCAGACACATAAAATATATCATTTTTAGAGAAGATTAAAAACAAATTTGTCATCATTGCATTAAAATCGGCGCGTGGCTCGAATTTTTTCCCATATTTCCCACTGTGCGACGTCTATAATAAATTAATACTATTTAAGCTATTTTTGTCCATAACTATACATCAAATATACAATTAATAATTCAATTTTAAAACTATAAACAATGCATTTTTAACGTAAAATGTGCAGCATTGGGTAAAATGTGAGCATATATTAAAAACTGTTTAGAACCATATTCCTTTGTCGAACTTGTCCCCGTTTGTCCCCGTTCTCAAAACATTCATGAATTACGGTTTAAAAATACTTAGATTTAATGCTGAAACATTGGAGACCATGCACTCCACACGCAATTTTGCACGATCTTGCTAATGCACCGACATTGTGTTATCTGGGTTTCGATTTTCTTTTCACTGGATTTATTTGGGTAGTGTACTACTTTATCAACAGTTCAAATGGATATGTGCTAACTCGTACGCGAAAAAAGCAATGTTTCAGCATTAAATCTAAATATTTTTAAACCACGGTAATTCGGGAATATTGCCCAATGCTAATGAATGTATATAAACCTATTAAATTTATATATTTGGATGAAAATATACGTTAAAAATGCAAGTGTACCTAAATATTGAAACGATAAAAAAACTAATCGTTTATAAAACTAGTTTTGCTATCATGAAAAGAGATTTACGAAAATTATCTAAAAAAATATCTTATTTTTTTTAAATCTTACTCAAACGGAAATTAAAAAAAAATAACTTATAATTATTCATTCAAATAGTCTTCTGTACCAAAATATTCCTATTGTTTATATTCACTTAAAATTATTATAGGATTATAAATGTACCTAAATAATGACATGACAAAAACTAATCGTTTATAAAAATAGTTTTACTATCATTGATTACAATTTCGTATTAATATTGTGTGCGGGGAATGGCGATGTGTATAATATATATAATAAACATGCAGACATATAAGATTCACCTTTTTTGCGTCTGTCCGATCTCATTTTCGAAGGTACGCATCTGTTCATTTCGAACATCCAAGCTTTTACCTACGTATGCTCGAGGTATACAACGTCGGAGATACTCCGACGCTTTAGGCGTCGGAGCTACGAAGCTATAAGCTGCGAGATACGATCTGTTTAGGCTCGGAGATTATTCCGACGCTTTCACTGCGAAACATCGCAGCTCAAAGCAGCGAACTCCGAAGTCTCACGCATCGGAGTAATCTTCGACGTTATTTACTTCGGAATTCGTAGCTTAAAGCTTCGAAATTCGATGTTTTAAGCAGCGAACCTCGCAATACTGTACGTCCGAGTAATTTTCGATGTTATTTACTTCGAATTTCGCAGCGAATAGCTTCGTAGGGTATTTCAGTGTAGTCAGTGTGCTCTGAACCATCCGCGATTATTAAAGTATTCAAGAAAGGATATTGGAATTAGATTCAATTTTTTAGATTTTTATTTTTATTTTAATACATTTTTTAGGGATTAATTTTTGGGCGTTACAAGTAGTCGACATGTGTAACTAAAATTTCGGTATCTATTTCAGGTTTTAATGGAAGTCTCGACGGCTGTGATGTCGATACGTTAAAAAATTTTCAGTTGAAGACACCACCAAAAGTTGACTTGAATAAAATGTCTCTACCGAAAGGTACATTAATCCCCGAGTCTAACGACGAGACTGCGATTAATAGCGAAGATAGAGGACTTCCTGTAAATGGTAATTAATTTTTGATTCAATGCGCAAACACTTCTGGTGGATAGAATTGGAGCAATGCATAATTAAAAATAAAGGCAACCAAATTAATTATAAATTATGTCGGCGTCAGAAGACGCGAGGTAAACAAATGGATAGCGCAACTGAGTGAGTATGAAATTTGCATCGTTGAAATGCAACGAACTAATTTTTTTCAGATACACAAATCTTCTAAAATTAGAAAAATTATATATAAATATTTATTTTTATGTTATTTTGGGCTGTAGAACGTGAAATATGTTAGTAAAATATGTAAATATCAATAAGATCAAGTTTCTAAAAATTTGGTTGAACTCCAACGATGCCAACTTCAGACTCATGTAATTGATCTGTAATTCTCTAGTATATATATGCACATTTTTTATTTGTTTGCTTCATACCTTTTTCAGCCAACGTTTAATAAAACATTACTCCAATTCTCTGCACCGGAGGTGAATAAGAAACAGAACTTTTTTACTTAGAAACTTCTCTATCCAATGGCATAGCTTCTAACATACGTTTTCAGAATACCCCCTAGAGTCCCTTAATAGAGACAAATTATCTCTTATATGTTTTAATTACTAGAATTCTTTTCACCATATTTTTCTAAATTATGTAAATGAGGTCTTTACATAAATATCTGTAGCATTTCATTAAGATGTAAAATTAAATTTTAAGTTTCTTTTTCAGGTTTTGATAGAAATATTAACTTTCAAAATGTAGTTACGAAGATTCAATTACGTTCTTCCAAAAAGGTGAAAGAAAAAAGAGTCTCTGAAGTGAAAGGTACGTGATATAGTAAGAACATTTTACTTTTCACATAATTGTAGGAAGCAGAGACGAAAAGGATATAAGTGTAATCTTGAGATTCTCAGTAAAATAATGAGATAATTTTTTGCACCCTCTTATATATAATTTTACGTAGTTCAACCTTTTAAATTATTCCTATAATTTACAAACTTCAGTAATTTATTCTTTGAAATTATTCATTTTATTCTTTGAATTGTTGTAGATCTCAGTCCCTATAATATGTGCAGAGTTCTACATACTATATCATATTTTTTACTATTAGCACGTTTTTATAATAGTTCTTTCTCTTACAGACTTGGCAGAAAAAGATCTGAAAATCCCTGTCAGCAACCAAAACAAAACATGTACTGGAAAATCGACATCGTCGGGAAAGCTATATTTTTGCCCGTATTGTAAGCAAATGATACAAAAATTAGCTCGACATTTAACATTAAAACATCTTGGTAAGAAGGAGGTTAAAATGTTTAATAAATTACCAAAGAAGTCAACAGAACGACGCATAATAGTTGATAACATTCGGCAGCAAGGGTTTCGCATCCATAACACTCAATCCAAATATAACTCTGGAATTCTCATGTTAGCTCGGAGACCAAATCCAAAATTCAAAAAAAATATTAAAAATTTTAAGTCTTGCCCTAACTGTGAGAATTTCTTTTCTAGAAAAAATATTGCTGCTCATGTAAAGAATTGTTTAAAGAGTAAATAAAGTTCATGCACATATTTTTTATTAATTATTTATATTTCATATACGAAACCAATCCGTTCGACTGTAAGTTCGTCGCCCGAAGCGAGAAAACTGAGTAAATTTTAGTGGACAAAAATTATGTAGACATAAAGCAGTTTTTAAAATAAATTCTCGGAACTCTTGATCTGTCTCAGTGCGAATACCGAATTCCACAACGTTTGTGCGGGGTTTATTAAATTATATTTAATTTCTAACGATAAACTTCTAATAACTTATTTATTATGCATATATCTACATCTTCTGCTCTAGAAAAATTATGTGTATCTTGAAAGAAGTACAATCTAAATCAAATTTATTATTAACCTAATGTCCAATAATAATTAGTAGTGCTCTTCACCTGTATAAATTTCAATGATTGGCCTCAAAGAAGAAATTAACAAAAGCAACGTATCCGCAACTACATATGTTACTAACCACACTTCAGTTTGTATTTAGCTTGCCGCCTACTTATCTTTAATCAATGTTCACGATAATCCTGGCAAAAGACATAGCAGGTACTGGATTTTGTGCAGCGCATTCTCTGATGCAGCAAAATGATGTCGGTCGACAAAAGAGTATCAATGAAATCTCGCAGGCCCTAAATCTGATACACAACAAATATATTATATATAATAACCTCTTATTGTTTTCAGATTAACCTGTCCGATCTTCTTCTTTTTAGATTTATTTGGCACCAGACACGAAGTCTATACGACCATCAACAATCGCTTATAGAGGTTTTTATTTCTGAGGAGGGCGAGGTTCTTGTGCAGGCCTGCATCTGCTGACTGTGGGTATACTCCTGCGCTCAGCGCCGTCATTATAATCCACAGTTTTGGGGCAGAACAGGCGCATCGATAGCCTCAAGCACATTCCCGGGCATTTATACATTTGACCTCGGCCATCGAAAATTCCGGATTCTCTATTGAGAAAAAGCCTCCGAAAAATTCGAGCTGACCGGGATTCGAACCAGCGCCCTCAGGGTCTTGGGAGGCAAGAGTCTTACCTCCTGAGCCAACCACCGCTCTACTGTCCGATCTTTTCGACTATTTCAATGGCGATATTCGTCCTCAAAATAGGAATGAACTAAATCGAAGAATTCCCAATTACCAATACTGCAAATCTATTTTGAGCATGCTTTTACCACGTGGATTAACTTTTAGAGGACCGCGATATAAGAGGGCACATCGCCCTCAGAAAACTAATATAAAAGGTATCTAATATCAAGGATTGATCATGGGTATTGTGCCGGACCAAGGTTGCGCCACAATCGTGGCTTTCCGGTCCTCTAGAGATTAATCATCTTAATTGATGCTCACGACACTACTGTAGCGGACAATGACGTATGTAATCATACATGGATATACAAATAATATATACCTTCACAGAAGGATAATCCTAATCTTCCATGCCCGAAGTATCTTAAACTGCAAATAAGTAATACAATCACGTACGCTTCAGAATAACATTTCAACCTTCTGTTCCTGTGTAAATTCGAAAGCAGGAATTAACTAAAGCAACGAATCCACAATTACACAACTTACTTACCTGAGTTGAGTTTGTATTTACGTCGCTGCTTACTTATCTCTAATGCTTAAGATATTCCTGTCAACATGTAGCAGATATGGGCTTTTGTAGAGCGTATTCTCTGTTCTAGCAAAATGATGTCAGTCGACAAAAGAATATAATCAAAATCTCGAAAGCCCTAAATCACATACACAACATATATATAATAACCTCCTATTGTCTTCAGAATAGCATGTTTCTTCGTTTCGTCTGTTTAAATGTCATCAATGCCACCAAAAATGTAAATTGTTTGAAATATACATATTTCTAAAATTAGTTCATATTTTTTAATACCTACAAATTTCCCATTTATTGTGGAGGTCTAGAAAACGAGAAGATTCCAACGTGCAACCAGAAGTACGTAATTTCGAGTTTGCTATCAACGTGGTTATATTAAGGTGGTCTGACACCTATAAATTTAAAAAAAAAATTTTCTTCTATTTCATTTTATCGGACTCATGAAAACGGTCTTAGCCGACTGGCCTTCTAGCGACATCGTCCTATGTCCTCAAAATAGGCCACGCTTTTGTAATACGTACTTTCATTCGGAAATCCAGTGATTTTATTTAGATTTATTTACTCGCTTCTATTGGCATAAATTTATTCAATATTTGTGCAGATTATGAACTATGAAACATCGGATTTATTATTAAGGCGGTTTCATTAAAATAGAAAATATATAAAATTTTTGTTCCAACGTAAAACGTAAAATCAGGTTTATTTAAGCAGTCCGAACCGACTCATTCTCCAGCAGTCATCCTATGTCCTCAAAGTAGGAAACAGTCTTGCATCAGGTATTCTCATTTCATAACCCTGTATTTGTTTTTTGATTTCTTGACTCGCTTTTGGTAATGTTTATCTGTTCAAGATTACCTTAGACGTATCGAGAGTTAAAGAAATATTTTTTTAATAAAATAAATAAAAGAACGTTGAATTATCATTTTCCCAATTTTTTTTTATCAAAGGTCATTGCATGAAATTAAAAAAACTATAAAATTACTCGTTCGAACCTAAAACGTAATATCAAGTTCATTAAAACGGTCTTTTGAAGCCGATCCACCTCGAATTCCAGCTCAATTTCGAGGCCGATCCAGCTCGAATTCGAGGCCGATCTAGCTGGAATTCCGGCTGCAGTACCTATAGTGATAGAAACGTTTTTCATGAAATTGTAAAACGGAGCGAGGATTAGTTTTGCTACGATACCTTTCTATACTAAAGTAACTGTAATATGAAAGATACATTCTAGTTTCTTAAAGCAGTTTTAGTCTTCTAGTCCGTGTGTCAGTTTTACCCATTCCTCAAAGTAGAAAAGACCTTCAAATTATGTTTGTTGACAGTTAATGAAATGACAGACATTTTAAATTGTTTGAAACGTTATTTATATTCCTACGATTAGGTCATATGTTTTAGTACATACAAATTTCAAATAACCTCTTGATAATTTATTTAAAAAATCGTAATGTTGGATCCGACTAAATTTTTCGAAACCCTGTTTAAAGGCATCAACTTCTTCCATGTTCCATGACCTCCTTCGAATAGTTCCTAAAAATCAAAAAGATAAAAATTTTTTTACATTGTAAATTAAAGTGAATGAATAGTACATTGAAAATTGTCAAAAAATCTAGTTCCGTACAGAAAACAGAATACTTCTATTTATGCACGTCTTCCAAAATTACCTATCTTTCAGATAACGGTAAACGCTCGGCCCCTTTTCATTCAAGTTTGTATGTACTCAAAGTAGGAAACGACCGTCCTAATAAGCGCGTATCATCATCGAATGCATGATATATGTATTTAAAACATAAAACGACTACCCTATTATAAATATATTTAATCTTATTTAAACTTATTTTTCTCTTGTGACTGAAATCTTATTAATCAAAGATTTTAATGTGCGCGAAGATTAATTGAAAATTTTATTATATAAAATAACAAGAAATATAAAAAATAAAATATACCTTTCGTTTTTTTTGGCGCAGAAACTTCGATCTCATCATTCTCACTAGAATCGCTCGTGACTGGTGCTTTCCTCTTAATATTTTTGGACTTATGTCTTGCTTTGGTTTCGTCGCAGCTATTCTTATTTTTATTGACGCTCTCAAGGATTTCCGTTATCTGTGCATCCTGTTTATCGATTGTGCGTCGGTAAACACTCTTATGTATTTGTTCGGAATGTCCTAAGTGGTTCGTAATTAATCTAATATTGTTGTCGTTATTTATGGACATGTTATATGTGGCCAGTTGCTTTCGTAACTTGGTACCCCGAATGGATTTGGCGTCAATGGCTTTGTAGTTTTCTGCACATTCTTTTGTATATTTTGGCATAGTGACGGTTATGTCTATATGCCTGTTTTCACTTCCTGGCAGGGCAAACAAATAGGGGTTTTTGTTCGATACATTGAAAACTTCCCTGTTTTCAACTAGTAATTTTATAGCTACATCATTCTCTTCTGATACATATAAGCAACCTTTTCCGTCTATACGTTTACCTTGTATGTCTATTCTTTTCTATTTTGTTCTTTGTAGCTGGTCTTTGTTACATAATTCTTTAAAATATTCGCTCTCGTGATTAGCCACTTTTGCATGTTTGTAGTCCAATAAAGAAGTTCGGGATATTTCTCCCGATCTTCTTCGATTGAAGATTTGTATTAACAGCGGTACTATTTCTGTTAATCTATACCAGCTGCTGTATACAGGACCTTCCTGAACCAGTGCTTGAATACAAGAATCTCTTTCTCTTTGAAGGTATTCCTGCAGTGCAATTATGTCCTTTGTTTCTGGTAATTCATCTCGGTTTTTGTGCCTGTTTACTTCTTTGCGACTTAATACGGCTTTTGCCGTTATGGAAGCTTCAACTTCATCTTCAAATATGTATGAAAAATTTGTCAATAATTCTAACTTTTCATTGTCTTCATCTTTTGTAAATTCGTTCTTCAAAATTCGAAAGCATTTACGAATGATTATCGGTAAGGTTTCTGCGTTATAGGGTATAGAAAATCTTTTTGTACCACTATTGTATCCGGAAATTAAAAGAATAGCTTTTTTCATAGTTTCCCAATATTTTGGACGAAAAGCCATTATTAAATCAGTTAAAGAGGGATCGAATTGACGAATACCTAGAAGCAATTTCTCAAGTAGCCTTATATGTCCGCGAACGTAGGCTTCTTGATCAGGATTGTCATACTTTTCTGCATACTTATTTGCGTAAAGTATGCATAAGAGATCATATTTTGCTGCATTAGCACAAGGGTCAGCTCGTAATTTAGGAAGTATATCTTCAATAACCTTTTTAGATGCTCTTTTATGACATTGAGCCATTTCTCTCCTTGATGCCATCTTAACTGAGCGTGTATTAGAAGTTTGGCCACCATGCATTTCTCTGTAGTGATTATGCAAATTTTTAAACGAGTAATAACCTCTACATACATCACATATAATTCTTTCTGGCTTTTGTACTTTACTAGAGGATGCTGCTGTATTTGATACAATATCGTTGCTTGGTATGTTATTGTTATCGGGATTTGTAGCTGTCGATGCAGTTGTTTTCTTTGCAGATTTTCTCCGTGGACATATCAATTTACCTGCAGGGTTTAATGATTTACTCTTGTTAAAAACTTTATTTCCCTTGAGTCGCAAAAATTTCAATTTTTCTCTTCTTTCTTTACTTCCTGGAGGTAAAGCAGAAGCTGCTTGTACTTCCTTTTCATTACCATGTCTGTTAATTAAATGACGGTCTATACGGTTCTGTAGAGTAAGGCAGAAAAAGCAAAAATTACTTTTTTTATACCACTTTCCGCCTTCGTCTGAAGTCGGCACGAATTGAGTATGTACATTTCCACTTGAACAAGATTCATCGTTTACTTTATTCTTTTCATTGACCTTATTTGTAACCTTATCATTCTTTTCATTCTTATCACTGATTTCACAGCCATTTTTATCATTTTCTTTGTCTTCGTCGTGTTCCTCATCTGCTACATCTGCTTCGTCTTCGCTGTCTTCTTCATCTACGATGTAATCTTTATCTTTCTTATCATCGTCATCGCTAATACTTTCTTGTTCGTCTTCTGTACCCGTCAAACTGTCCTTTACCTTTTTTACCGTTTGGTGCCTTTCATACTTTCCCTTATTAACTTCTTCCATTTTGTTTTTTTGTTGGCCCATTTTCTTCGATCTAATTTCATCTTCTAGTACAGGGAGCCGAATCGGAGAAATAGATATCATTTCATCAGTTTGATATGAACTATCTTGTTTATCAATAGAGTCGTTGAAAAAGAAATTCATGTGAGGGCCTTGCAGTTCTACTTCAATTTGTCCTTTAGAAAAAAAAATTATATTATAAATCAGTAGGGTAAACAGATAACATAATTTAAGATAAATCTAAGAAAATTTTAGTTATTAAAGAAATCTATTAGCTAATGTCACCTTCAGATACTTGACAATCGATAGAATCGTTGCTTATTCCCATCTCCCTCATGCCCGTTGATAAATTATGATTCAAATCGCAGGAAGAACTATCGCTGTATTTTAGTGGATCCGGTAAATAATCAACCCCAGTGTTACATATCAATTCTGCATCTAAGAAAAAAATATTACAATAAAACCAAATAATAAAAGAAACAAGAAGAATAAAAAGAAGAGAATCATTTAAGGGGTTAGGTACACTTAGAATTTCTTTTCACGCAAATTGCTTTCCACGAGGCTTCCATTGATGAAGAAGGTGG
>UCOM01004367.1:0-12826 GCA_900474385.1 Ormyrus pomaceus
TTTTTCTCTCAGTGTAATTTTTTTTTACATTTTGAGATCTAACTTCTTAAATTTTGAAAATTTTTACACCAAATTTTTTAATAGGTAGAAAATTATATATACAATCAAAAAATAAAATAAAATAAATTGATTTTAGGAAAATTTTTAGGTATAAGACCCCCTTGAAAAACCCTAAAATTAGAAACAGTCCATAAAATCTTTCAAATTTCTTAACTAGCTTTCGAAAATGAAACGAATCACATATACAGGGTCACGTGCATACGCATGTGTAATAAATTAGAAGTTTATCCACCGCGTCGTTTAAAAGTAGTTGCGCGCGATATACGTACGCAAAAAAATTTAAAAATCTTTTTTATTTTACCGCTACAAAGCTTTCTCTATGAGAAACCAACATTCATGCAGTAAAAAGCACTTACATGTATTAATTAATATGTAACTTACAGCTTAGATTGTCTTTGTGCGTTAATAAAATTTTGTTCAATCTTTGACGAGTCCATTTACTAAGATTTCTTTTGTCATGGTTGTAAGAGAAACCCAATTTATAATTTTTTTTAGGGCTCATTTTTATGCATATATTAATTATCTCTTTATTGAAGCTGAAAAATCTGTAAAACAACGTAATTTTAAAATAATACTAGGGTACCGAGCCATTGAGATAATTTGTATTAATTATAATTTAAAAAGTTATACAGATCTTGACCAGAACTTTGCCACTTCTTAGCCAGTTTCTGGCCAGATTTTTTTGCAATGTTAACCAACCAAACGACATTAAATTAAAATCAAAAAACAAAGATCAACTTGAAATTTTTGTCAACATTTGTTAGTTACAAAAAATATTGCACGAATATTTTCAGAAATTTTGTATAAGCCGCTTTTGAAAAAAAAGATAATCAAAAATGATGAAAAATCATAAAAATGTTTTCTATCAACGTCCGTTGGCCTAATAAGTGAGTTACAAACGATAAATAGTTTTAAAATAGCAATATTAAGTTGCAATATTTATAAATACAATAGGATTGGAAGATAATGTAAAGAACGACTTCGTAAACATAAACGAAGATATCATTAAATACTTTGCCGTTATAATTTTGAAATACTAAATTCAAGTGACTATTTATATTGAAATTAAAATTGAAGTTAAAAAAGGACAAATGATTTCTGTTATAGTTACAGAACGGTATTATCAAACTTTATAAATACAATTTTGTAATATTCATTTTTAAATAAAAAAATATATATATAAAAATATCACTGTCTCTAACGAATAAAAGCACATTTCATTCCCTGGTGGAAAATAAAACATCCTTTATAGTTAAGTTATTAAGGGTTAGCTAAATTTATTAGCTAATGATTAGTTATTTTCTAGCTAGTAAATAGCTTATATATGGTTAAAAATAAATTTAAAGTAAATACGAATTATAAATTTCGAAGAGCCATTTATCAGCTGATTCGACATGATGAGTTGGGCGGTTATCGACAGTATTCTTGATAGAGATTCGCGCGCCATCTGACGACCAAGCTGACATGATGAGGTGGGTGATACGACGAATTTAATTTAATAATATTTTGTCAAGCATACAAATAGCTATATTATATACCAATTATGTGGCGTTTTTAACGATAATTATAGCTATAAATTAAGCATATCGCACAAAAGTAGCTAATTTATAGCTATAATATGCTTCAGTTTTCCTCCAGGGTTCTGGAAATGTACCGAAACTAATTCGCAACTTCATTTTAATGTAATTTCTTTTTCACCTCTCCCCTCTTTTCTATACTTCTCATAATAAATCCTTTGGAACTTTTTAATAGAACAATGGATCACTTTGTGACGAAAATGTATCGTAAGTCAAGTGGCAATGAACTGGAAGTGAATTGCAAGTGAAGTGCAGGTGAACCGGAAGGGACTGAAATTGGAATTCTTCTTTTCCTCAATACAAAACCTTCTGAATTTTTAAATTAATTTTTTATTCACATTTGACAAACAAAATTTGTTAAAACAAATAACGCTCTATCAATTATTTATAATAAATAAACGTAAACCTTAAAAATGTACCAAACTTAAGTAAATTATAAAAAACATGTATTTTATGTCAGATAACATCGAACATAAATAAAAAAACCGCTGCCAATATATTGGCACTTAGCTTTCTGAAACATAATATTAGACTTCTTTTTTTAAATTAATTAATAATAATTTTTAAGTTTCTTTATATTTGTTTATATTTATTTTACGTAAGCAAATAGTAATCAAAATTGATTAAAATTTTTGTGAAACATAGATATTTATATTCTACGTTACCATGATTTTTTTAAAGTATTTGATAGATTAGTTTAGAAGAAATAACATTTTTTTAAAAATTACACAAAAATATAAAACAATATTTTTCTACCTATAAAGATTCATAAGCTATTCAACGAATCAATCCGGGGTACATACAAAATCTATCTTTTCTGAAAATTTCAAGTCAATTAAAGCATTTTTACTCAAGTAATCATTGGACATAGAAAACACATTTTTTTCATTATTTAATTATTTTCTCAGAAAATAATGATCAAAATCGATTGAAATTTTTACAACACATAGGTATTTCGATTTTGTATTATCATTATTTTTTTCAAGGCATTACATATATTAGTTTAGAAGAAATCAAATTTTTTGAAAAATACAAATTTTTTTAAAAAACAAAAGAACCGTAATAGTTAACATAGTTTTTTTTTAAAACATAGGTAATTTCATACGGTTCCAACTAATTTTTGTTTTATTTAAGCATCTTAATCCTATCAGTATAAAAAATCAAAAATAAATTTTTCAAAAATCGAAAATTCATGATTAAAACAAATACATTAGCGGATTAAAAAATTTATTTTTGTTCCGAATTCAGAATTAAAAAACAAAAAAATGAACTAAAGTAGGTAAAATTTGGTCAAATGTTTCCCAAGATAAAGCGGTACACGTACACGTACACACTCTCACACATACACACACGCGCGCACGCACGCACACACACACGAACAGACGCCCGCACACACACACACAGACATATTCTAAAAACACGTTCTTCGAACTCAAAATACCATAAAACATGTTTCCACAAACTTTAAACGAAACTAAAAAATTTACTATTACAAAACTTCCTCTATGAGGAAGCAAAAATCAAAATACGACATAAAAAATAATTGCAAGAAAAAGCAAAAATTTCAAAATTTTCAAAAACACTAATTAGCTGTAAAATCGATACTGATGGGTACAATTACTTGAAATTTTGAAACAGTCCCGCGGGAATCGAATGAAACTTGTATAAAAAAATTGAGTATTATCCACCGCTTCGTTTAGAAGTTAAGAAAATTCCCAAACTTTCAAAATTCAAAAAATACTAATATAGCTCTAAAATCGAAACTAGTCTGTTATGTAGAATTACTCGAAATTTTCAAGCGGTTTCTCAACAATCGAATGACACTTGTGCGCAAAACTTGGGAATAATCAACCACTTCATTCAAAAGTTACTAAAATTTTCAAAAAACACTAAAATAGCTAAATTGAAACTAATCGATAAATGTACTTGAAATTTCCAAGCGGGTTCACGATAAATGAGTTTAAATTGTGTGAATAATCCATCTTGTCGTTTACAAGTTGAAAAGGGGGAACGATATACGTACAAACATTTTTTTTAAACTATTTTTTGGTCTTTCTGAACCTAAATAAGTACTTTTACGTAAACATCTGAAGATCGACAAATTTTGGCGTTACAAAGCTTTCTCTATGAGAAAACAATTAAACAAGTTTAAAATTTGTTATGTATCCACACGTACACTTGATTGAAATTAATTAATTAATTAATCAGTCTCTCGGGTGTACGCTATTTATTTGTGACCTCTCTAAGTGATTTTGAGAATATATTGTAAGAAAATGGTTTGTAAATTGAAATATATTTTGCATTTTTTTTTAATTTGAAGTAACGCTGTCGATATAGATAAAATAAAACTTCTGTTTTTGTGATCATGTGACTGCCATTCTTACAGCTACTATACATAATATACAAAATAAGACTATACAGATATTTTCGATTAGTATTTATAATTATATTATGAATTTGTATATACAATACAAATTCATAATATAATTATAAATACTAATACAATAAATTATAATTATTGTCTTACAATTTTTTTATTTTTTTATTTATTTTTTTTTTAAATAAAAAAGACAGGTTCACCAATGAAGCTGTCCTTAGAGGAATCTGTCTTATACTGATTTTTGAATTTTTTTTCGTACAAACATATTCCAAATGTATAACGTGTTGTTAAGTAAGAAACGCGCGCGCGCGTCTGCGCGTATGTGTGTAATTGAACTTATTTTATTTTCATTGTTCGATGAGGGGAAAAGAATTTTGTTATTTTAGGAAAACGGTTGTTTGTATTTTTTTTGGAAGGATATTTTCGACAAAATAAATGCTAAAATAATGAATCTTAAAGAGCATACAATTCTGTACATTTTAAAATTTAATATTTTTGGATAGAGGTGCACGTCATAGGCGGATAACGAACAACGAAAAACGATTGATTGACAGTTATTATTTTCAATCAAAATAGGCTGATAGCGTTGATTTAAAAAAAAGTTTAAAAATTTATGAATAATTTACTTTTAATGCATGTATTCGTTAACAGTGAAAATGAATAATTTATTTAGATAAAGAAAATTTTAATAGAATCAAAAACGAAAATATGTAGCATTAATGATTTCCAGCTATTTAAAATTTTAACAAACTCCTTTCAATTTCTTCATTACAATCTTTCGCATCGGAGCACACCAATCTATTGGCCAGCTGCGTCGCCGTAAAAATATATAATATCAAGGTTATCCGTATATATAGCGTGGCATTGGCTGAATCTATTATGCCGAAAATCCGATCCAAGCACATACCCCAAATTAAAGTAAAACATTATCATGCCCATGCGTGCTTATAAAATTGGCCAGTTTTTAATTGCCTCTGCGCCCGGCGAATTTACGAGTAAATCATATTTCCAATACTAAGAAGGATGCTTCGCGATAAGTGGCGTGCCTCTTGCTGAGAGTTCGGTTGACACCGACATATCTGCCGTGTTAAAACGTATGTACCCGGCAAAACTTTTAAAGATCTGTACAGCGTGCAGCCCTTAAGTCTAAAAGAAAGTGTGCGAGACTTGTGGTAGAAAAGGTACGCCGCTCACTGTAAAACAATCCGCCGGTTGCGCGCACAGTTATATTGCGCGGCACGCGTAGAGTTAGGCAAGGCGTGCACCGTCATTATTTTAATGAATATCTCGTCTAACTCTTGTGTGTGACGCGGTGTAACTGTGCGCGCTGCCGGCGGGCTGATTATAGTGAGCGGCGATGGATTTTCAGCAAAAGTATGTAGTTGTACTTTAAAATACGCAAACAATTTTGTTTTACCGTTATTAAGCTTTTTATATTAAAAAGCAAAATAATATTATTTGCGTTAATAATCCAAAACGGAATACGAAATATCAGATATGTATAGTTTATATCCGAATAAAATCCGGTAATTTATATTTTGACATATATTTCTTCAAAAAATACCTACGTTAATGCAGACAAATTAATGTATATACAAATAAATGTATAAATAATATTTCATGTAATTGCACGAATAATTCACAGAAAATACTAACTATAGCTATAAAAAATTAAGAAAAGGTATTTATAGTGTACGCCTGATAAAATTCGATAAGTAAAACGAAGATAAGTGAGTGCAGTTCATAAATACTTTTGTTATCAAAAACTCCCTATCAAAATATATAAATATATAGTAATATTTTAAGCTAATGCACAAATACACATAAAAAACTATATTTGAAAAAATTAAATCAAACCTTTTTATAGTGTTGACCTCATAAAATAGTATAATGCAAAATATAAATTGTATGATAATTAATACCTAAATAAATAGCCAAAGTAAATAGAGTTGCAAACAAAAATGTTTTGAATCCTATTGCATGTTAACTAGAAAAACATAAACACATACTTAAAAAAAGTTATAGAACCGTAGATAAATCCAGTTTATAAAAAAATTTTATCGAAAACTGCCTATGAAAATGAATATGAAAATCTTAAGTTAACGAAGAAGTGATAAAAGGTATGTAGAGTGTTCACCTGATAATAGGTACAATCATTATGTACTTGTTTAAAAAATATAATTAAAGCCATAATTTATATTAATAATTAATATTATTAAAATACAGATATCCCATGAAATACAGGTGTACGTATAATGTATACCTCATAAAATGATATAAGAGATGTACGTATAGTGTACATACCTCATAAAATCATATAAGAGATGTACGTATAGTGTGTATACCTCATAAAATCATATAAAAGATGTACGTATAGTGTGTATACCTCATAAAATCATATAAGAGATAATTAATAATAAATAAAAAATTTGAATTTGTCCTTTTTTAAATGTTTTTTATAAATTTAAAATTAAAGGAAAAGTTTAAATTGCAAATTTAGTTTATCGATTAAAATAAAATCTTATATAAATGTTTCAGTGCTCAACTACGTAACAATATAAAAACACTTACAACTGATTGGGGTCGAATCTGTGCCAATTTTGCTGCTAAAATTGTTGCAGTGTCTTTTGCAGTCTTCAAATTATCCTTTACAGAGCTTTTAGACTGTTCGTCTCCTGAAGCCTCTGAGGCTGTATGCAAAAAAGTCGATGGAGGGATTTTTGGACGCTCGGTTGCAATTTTATCCTTCAATTCATCTAATGAATCTGAAATTCATAGTTTATACTTCTTAGTACAATGTCATAAAGAAAGAAAGGACATGAAAATGTTAAAAAATAAATTAAATACCTGCATAAAATACAATAACAGCCTCGTGAGATAGTCCGTCCAAAATAATTTTGTATTTTTTAAATCTGTCATTAACGTCTACGTTAGGAATCTCGTTGTCTTCTACTATTTTATAAGAGCCGGTTCCCAATTTCACATACAGAAACATATTCAAATAGATTTATGCACTGAAAACATATGAAAATGTCATTCACTTGTATCGCAGTGGAACGATAAGATAAGATTAACGATAAGTCTAGCACGTGGGAGCGCCTCGCATAGCAAACAATGTAAAAAAATGTAAAACAAATAAGTAATTTTAATTATAAAAAATATTGTTTTTATGATTATTATGCAAATTATAAGATAAGATAAAATCTGCATAATAACAATTGTAGGTTATGCACGTGCGTATCCATGCGTAATCAGTTCAATTAGATAAAATATATAAAAAATAACATAAAAAAATAATTAGACAATTACCTGCATAAATTATTTACAATTTCGGTCCACGATGTCAGTAGATTTTTGTCGATTTCGTAGCTACTACACAATTTCGCCGGTTTACATACACCTGGAAAATGTCGTCGATGCTTCAAGAACAAAGACGATCAGTGCGTTTAAACAAATGATGATCGACGGGGAAATATGTAGATGTCATATAGGTACGACAGGCGAACCAATGAGGTTACTACATTTCCGTTATGTATAGTTGTGTGACGCGCGAGTCGCTGTTGCTGTATTCGTGTGAAATTGTATGCAAGTTAGGTAACTGTTTTACCAACATTACTGTTATTACTGCATTATTCCATGTACAGCGCGCGAATTTTAAAATACCTCTTAAAAAGACATTCAAAAAATGTTTCATAAGATATTTCTACTTACAGAAAATCTTCCGTGCACTATTTTAAAAAACTTTAATAAATGTTTTATTATTTTTTCGTGTTTATGACACATAAATTGTAAGCATATTGTATAATATATTAGAACAATGTATTACTAATATATAGGAACAATATACACTTTTTTCAGAAACTTGCGTATCATACAATTGGCAACATTTTTTTTTAGTCCGATAAACTCGTAAACCATTTTTTCAGTAGCCGTCTTAAAATACACAGGAACAAGAACCTCTACTTATAGGATTTTATATAACACTATAACAAAAAATTTTTATCGAAATTTACTAGTTTTTTTTACATCGGGAATTCCTGATAAATCCTTATAAGGATATCCTTAAAAAATGTGTTCTTAAAAACCTACAAAATTATTTATTTGAGGTAGACGTCGAATTTCTGTAAGGTTTATGTATACATTGTTCCTACTTAGGAACAAATTTTTTGTAAGGACATTATGTACTGTTAAGGGTTTATCAAGAGCTATATATGTAGAACCTCATCAATTTCAATAACAAAAATATGGTTTTTTATAAGGTCTTATTCCTTCTTATTTTTCTAAATATTTATATTATAATACGTTGTCGGGTCATAAATTATTTTGTGGAAAAATTTAATAAAAATCTATAAGAAAAGAAAAAGAAGGAAAAAATTAAATATAAATACTAAAAATAACATGTTAAACATTTTCAGAATTACTTTTTTTCTTATTAATTTGGTGTTTATAAAGCAACTATTTCTCTTATAAAATCCGATAACTGCTGACAAATAAAGTTGTTCTATTTAAAAATAATTTACATTATAAAATTGATAATCCACATAACAGCGTTTTTTATACAAAGAATACAAAAGCAACGTATAGTTTAAGCGTTTTAGAATGCGATAATTTGTGTGTTTATTAATATACTACTTTGAAAAAATATATTATTTTAGCAGATAAATACTGATAGAAAAAAAGAGTAAGTTATCGAATACTGCTTATACAAAATTCTATAAAAATAAAAAATATGTTAAAGTTATTGCATTAATAATCCACATACAAATCTATACTTTTAAAGTGCATTTTTATGAGTCGAAAAATTACATTTATAGCCTCAGTCAGATAAATTCCGATAATTTATATGTTTATAAATATCTATACATTTGTTACTAGAAGTATAAGTTCAATATTACATGTTTTTACTATAAATATTTGTACATCTATTTACATATTAATTTTTAATTATATTTAGTTGCTACTATAAAATACTATAACTTCATATTTTATAGTCTCACATTATTCATAATTTAAAAATCCTATACACCCTTATAATTTTACTATCCGTTTATCCAGATACAATCACATACAGAATTTATGTTAAATATAAGTCACGATAAAGGTTTATACAAGCGTTTACCTGATAGAAGCACATAGGTAATACACCAGAAAAAATAAATGTATTATTTTATAAAACACACATTATTTTATAATAAATATATTATTTTAATAATATATTATTTTGTTGTAAATATACTTATAAAAACGTATAAAAATAAAAAAACATTAAATCTAATGCAATTAAAAATCCGTATAAAATATTATACTTTATTAAAGAGGAAATTAAAGTTATGAATTAGCTTTGCCTGATAAAATCCGATAACTTTTGTTTTTATAGATACCAATAAATTTTTTACTAAAACTATTTCTTTGATATACGGTTTGCACTATAAATTTTTCTACACAAATTTTGTTATCCTATTTATTTCCCACTATAAAATACTATAACTTATTATTTTATAGTATTTAACGTGTGTATTTGCACCAGGAAGCCCTCATAAAAAAAAGATTAATGTTTTACTAGTTAAAAAAAAAATCATTGTTTATAGTTATTTTATCATAAAAACTTATATATTTTTTATTCGGAATTTACGATAGAATACAACGTTTACCTGTATAGTGATTTTCCTCATAAAATTACGACTGTATTTATAGAGATTGCCTTATACAATACATAATTTAAACATCCTATAAACACTTATAACTTTTGTTACTGTTGATCCCTATACGATCATATAACAAATTTATTTGCGTATTAGTACATAAACGCTCATAAAGATTTTTATAAGTAAGCCTCTATAAAAATATATAAAAGTGTATACCTCATAGAACCAGATAGTTAATTTACCGGGAAATGCCTATAAAATGCAAATCTTCATTATTAGCGGTTGTGTTTATATGGAATTCATTATAAAACCATATTAACAAATTTAACCTGATATATTACTATAAAATTTTATCGGCAACCTCATTCAAGGAGCAACTTTTTTATAGGATTTTATAAGGTCGTTATAACATTAAGTGTACTGAAGAAAGTGTCGAACTTGCTGCACTAAGAATCACAAACGTACAACCATCCATCGATATTTTCATTTGGTACAGGCCTCCGGGTATAACTCTTTCACAATTAACCTGGAACAAAATTTTCCAAAATATTGACAACTCAAAGTCAGCAATACTAATGGGGCATCATACAAACTGGAATTGGGGCAAAATCGATACAAACGGTGAACGCCTTCTAGAAAGTCTTAATAACTCTAATTTAATATTACATAATGACAAAACAAATACTTATACGGGAGATTTTTGAACAATGCTAAATCCAATATAGATCTAATCTTTTCCTCGATTAATATTGCTGACAAAATAAATATTAGTATTAGTGACGACACTTGGGGATCAGACCATTACCCATTATTTATTGATCTCAAAGTAACTAAAACAATTTATAGGAAAAAAACATTTAAATTAGATCGACTCAATTCAAACTGACTGGGATAAGGTTCATGAATAGTTAGAAGAAAATTATGAAAAGTTCTTAACAAACGATTACGATATGCTAACAAGTTACGAGAAATATAATTTTTTTATCGATTTAATTTCGCATGTCATAGTCACAAACACACCTAAAAAGCGCATCTTTAATGACAAAAAACACTGAAACCCAGTACCTTGGTGGGATGAGGAGTGCAACAGAGTTAAAAGATTAAGAAAAGCTGCTCTCAAAAAGCTTCAATTTACTAATAATAAAAGTAATTATTTTAATTATAAAAGAGCAGTAGCTATAGCAAGAAAAACTTTTTAAATGAAAAAAAGGGAATATTTTCGTAGCTTTACTAAAAATTGGAATTTTAGCACTAATAGCAGTTACGTATGGAACACGATCAAAATTCTTAAAAATAAGTGGACTAAAATAAATACACACACAACAGAAAATCACCAAACGCTCGATAAAGTTAACACAACCCTTAACAAAATCAGCCATCCCTAAATACAAAAAGAATGAATTTCTAAATTCGACTTTTAATTTTGCAGAATTTAATGTTGCATTAAGTAGTAAAAACGAACGTTCTGCACCCAGTCTAGATGGCATCAATTACCGATGCATAAAACTATTACCAACAAAGTACAAATTACTTCTTGTAGACATATTCAATCAAATGTACAGTACTAATAGTTATCCGAATCAATGGAAACAATCTTACGTACATTTCATTAATAAAGCAGACGGCAAAAATGTACGACCTATAGCGCTATCATCGTGCCTATGCAAATTTCTAGAAACACTAATAAAAAACAAACTACAATGGTGGCTCGAACGAAATAATATTTTAACAAAAAGTCAGTCTGGATTCAGACAAGGACAAATCACCATAGATAATCTGACAAATCTAACCCTTAATATAGATGAGGCAAGCATTTAACAAGAATAAAGAAGTTTTAGCTGCCTTCCTAGATGTAAGCGGAGCATTTGACAATGTAAACGTTAAGCTACTTCTATAACATTTGAAAGAATTATTCACACAGAAATCCTAGATTGAACGAACGAATACAGACTTGTGTGCAAAGGAGTTCCCCAAGGAGGGGTACTCAGCCCTCTTCTTTTTAATATATACACGAATAAATTAACAGATAATCTTCCAAAAAGTATTATTATATCACAATTCGCAGATGATCTAGCGGTATACTGTAAAAGGTTTAACACTACAAAATGCAAAAGAATGCTCGAGAAAGCTATCACGAAAATTCATAACAATCTCTACAACTTAGGCTTAGAACTTTCGCCAGAAAAAACAGTATTCATGTACTTCACCAAAAAAAATCACGACCAGAACAATTAGAAATCTCAATAAATAATATAACAATAAAATCAAGTGATAAAGTTCGATTCCTGAGAGTGACATTCGACAACAAACTTACTTTTAAAAATCAAATTAAATAATTATTAAAAATACGCACAGAACCATGAATATCATTAAATTTTTAAGAGGTACTTGGTGGGGATCTGCCCCAAAAACTTTACTTACTTTGTACAAAAATTACATAAGATCCATTATCGATTACGCTTGTTTCGTATATTTTCCTGAGTCCCAATCATTAATAGAAAAATTGGAAAGAATTCAATAAATGGCAATAAGATTAGCTCTTGGGCATAGAAGAAGTTCTCCGACAAACATACTAATAGCGGAATCGAAAATGTTATTCATTAAAGAAAGAGCAAAATACTTATGCTGTAACTATTTAAATAAAATATATTCCAATAAAGAATTATTAATCTATGAAACCGAAAATAGAATTATAAAAAACCAAAACGAAAACAATTTCAACTTAAATGATAACTCTAGACTTTTACTCCATTGTATAAGAATTAGCAAACATACATTCCCTTAGATCGTCTCTAGAAATCATTTTAATACTTGTGCGTACGACTATAATATATACATAAATCAAATTAATGTAGATATCGAATTTGGCGAATTTTTAAAAACATGTAAGAACAAAAATGAACGAATTCAAGAACTTATTAAAAAGGAAAACTCTTATGCAATCTATACAGATGGAAGCATGTCAGAACAGTCTACTTGAGTAGGAAGTGCCTGCGTTATTGACACTCTAAATACCAAAAAAATCATCTCTAAAAGCATAACTAAATTCGCTTCGATCTTTACTGCGGAATGTATTGCGATCAATAATGCCGTTGATTTCGCCTTAACGCAACCAAATCAAAATGTAATTGTTTTCTCAGACTCATTGAGTGCGCTGAATAGTT
>UCOM01004368.1:0-12720 GCA_900474385.1 Ormyrus pomaceus
GGGGGGGGGGGGGGGGGGGCTTTACCGGCGGGCCCGTACTCGCGCCGAGGCTCCGAAGCATATATATTTTTCAAGAATCCGAGGAGCAGCGCATCGCCGGAGCTAAAAGAAAGAACGAGGCGACACGGCCCCGCCGAGCAGAAAAGGACCAAGCTGAAAGGCGAAAGGCAGGAGGTGTATATACACACCCTGCCGAGGGACAAAGGAGGCAGCTCGCGATCGAGCGCACCGAGAGAGCACCTCGGCGAAGAACGAATCGACGAAGAGTGCTGCGAGTGAAACATTCATCTGTTCTTCGGGAAAATTTCGGGAAAGTCAATATATGTTTCGTGCCAGAGGGATATATGAAAGGTTAACCGCGCGGCGTCGCGCGGCAAGAAAGCAGGAGAAAACTTGGCGCCGCCGAGGGGCTCGCCCGTCCGAGGATAATGCAAATAGATCCCGAAATTAAATCCTTCCCCTCGGCCCTCGGGCGAGCTCGGGTGCTCGAGATACTTTTGGCTTGCGCTGACCCCTCCCGCTTGGTCCGCATCGTGAAAACAGGTCGGCTATCTAGTTCACCAAGGGAAATGGGGATACACCGCCGATATTCGACTTTTATCTCGGTGCTCGAAACAGTCGATATGATAATCCGTAAAAATGTATAGTTATACGCTCTGAGCAATCATCGCACTGGCAAAGTTCACCTTACTCACTCTCGGCGCAGAGGCGACTTACTCACTCGACTCGTCGACACTCAGCTCGAGCGCGAGGAAGATAAAGAGAGAACGCGGAGAAGTAGAGCGGGAGAAGGAGAGCGGAAAAGAGGAAGAGCGCGGGGCGCGAAAAGCGAGGCCCGGAGTGATTGCTCTTATCTGCCGCCCCCCCCCCCCCTTCTTTCTCCGGCGACTTTGCTCGCGACGCATCCACAGCGGCTCCGGAGAGCAAGAGGAGCGGCAGAGATAAGGGGGAGCCGAACGCCTCCTCCTTCGCCTCCATCGATTGCAGGCTCGGGGGAAAATTGCACTCGGGCGCCGGGCTCGCGGGTAATACTCGAGGCCGCAGTTTTCATCGGCGGGGCGCGAACAAGTTGGATTTTAAGGGCTCGGCTCCAAAGTCGGGGCTCTCGGCGATTACGGCTTCGGCGCCGCGTCTTATACGATCATTGGCGCTCTCGGTTCGGCTGCGACACAAAGGGACGTTTTAGGGGCTCGTAAATGCGTGTTGCCTCCCTTAGAACCTTGGAACCAAATGCTCCCGGAGAAGTGGCGGAGATCAAGAGTTACCCTCGAGGAGCCGTTGCTGCTTTTATGCACTTTGAGGCGTAAAGAATATCGCGTTATTAGTTCGAGTGGATACTGTATTGAGACTGTCGTTTTTAGTAGCTTTTACGTCATCATGCGACGCTACGGAGACCTCGTCGTGGACGGTTTGACGGTCAATTTATATAAAAACACTAGTCGTTTGTTTATTATTTAAAGTTTTATTAAATTTTTTAATAACTTTATTTCTTTTATTTTATATTAATATGAACAACATGCTTGAAACTTTATTAAAATCAATTTTGCTTACGTTCAATAGATTCCACTCGGTAGAGTTCACTTAAAACTATCTGGGTCCTGATGCCGATCTTACATGACCGTCAGTAAACCCAAGTAAAATCATTGAACTTCTCAGTCGACGCGGCAGATCTTTTGCATATTATTCCTCGCGTCTCTCTCGCGCCTCAGTTTCCGCAATATTTCGCCGAGTCTCCCTCTCCGAGTATAGTCGAGTCAGATCCTGAAATTAGATTTCCGCGTCGCGCGAAGAAAAGAGCGCAATCTCCGAGAATCCAGGAGAAAAGGGAAGTCGCGGGACGCCCGAAGTCGTTCTTACCGAAGGAATCCACGAAATTCCCCCGCGGCGCGAGAGAGGCGGCAGGGCGGGCGCGCGCAGGACCTGCAGCGGGAATAAATGTCGGCGGCGCGCGAACGCTCCTTCTCGCCCGGCGGAGAGAGAACTTTTTCACTTTGCGCGGAGCAGTCGGGCCTGAAATAAGGGGGCGCCTCTGCGCTGGATTTTCCGCGCGCGTCCTCCGGGGACGAATACTTTGCGTCGCCGTCGCCGCCGCCGCCGTTGCTGTTTTGTCCGATTCGTATCGGTACATATAGGTTCTGCTCTGTTTGCCGGCCCGTATGACAATACGAAAGAAAGGAACGGAAAGTGGGATGCAGCAAGATGGAAAAGCGCGCGGAAGCGTATAAAAGCCGAATGGACTGTCGGGGGGGAGGGGGATATACGGCTCTGGAAAAGTCGATCCAATTTATTCGACCTATCGACACTTTATTCCCGCGATAAAGCCGCGCGCCAACCTGTTCCCCCCTCCCACGAGTAAGTCTTGGCGCCGCGCAGCCTTCTTTCTTTATATTTTTTCCGCCCCGCGAGAGCAAGTGTTCTTTTCTTTTTTTTTTTACGCCCGTTTGATGCCCGCGCGCGTTCTCGGCGACCGTTGAGAAAATTTCAGCTCTATTGCGCAAGTTTGAAATTCATGTCGCCTCGGCCGAAAGAGTCCGTAAATAAGTCCGTGAATAAGAAGCCCGGAAAAACTTCGCCTCGAATTTATACACAGCGACTTTTATAGAGATTACGACAAAAAAAGAGGAAAGAAAATAATAAAATATTTTCTTCCCGCGTACGCCGGCTCATCCTCCGAGCCGCATCAATAATGTCCAAAGTCGGAGGAGAGAGAGAGAGAGAGAGAGATCCGAAATAAATTTCCAGAAGCCGCGGCCGCTTATCCGCCTTAAGGCACCTCTCTCCTTCGCTCCGACGTCTCAATAACCCCGGCGATGATAAGCCTCTCTCTCGCTATACGCGCGCTAATCGGCCTCTCTCTCCCTCTCGGCCGAAGCCTCGAGTGGTATTGCGGCGAGCTGCTCTCTCGCCCGGACCACCAAGGCCTCCGCGGCGGGACGAAAAAGGAACGGCGGGGAAAGGGGGAGGGGGGGTTTCGTGGGCGGACGAGCGAATCGGCCTGGCGCGCGGCAGGCGCGTGGCTCCCACGGGTCACCAACACGCCGGACTGGAGCCGCGCGCCTTGAGCGCGTGTGTGTGTGTTTATAGACGCGCGTATACACACGCTCCGCGGCGAGGGGAGCCGTAATTCTTCCGAGCCAGATATTCGACGCGAGAGCTCGACTTGAATTTGTCTCTCGGTTTATCGTTCGGTAAACACGATGGTAATGCGCGACATTGTTTTTTGCCGGCCGCGCGTTTAGGTGTATAATTTTTGGACGGCCGCGTCCTTGTTTCGGAAAAGTCGATAATTTGCGCCTCGGCGTTGCTGCCGTTGTACGGAAGTTTCATTTCTGGAAAAGTTGGCCAAGTTTTAATTACCGGGCAGGGTTCGTTAAGAGTTCTGTCGTCGCTCCCCTCAAGAATCTATTATTCCTCGCCCTCTCGAGGGAGATTTAGTTCAAGAGAACGAGAATACAGTTGAGCATTTTTAAAATTTAATTTGCCCGATCTCCTTAACGCGTCGAAGAGCTCGCGCAAGCCAAATTGAAAGGATCGAGATTTTAACGAACGCCCGTCCCCGTTTCCCGACGATAGACTTCTATATAAATTTATTGAAACACGGCCGCTCCGTGGCTGGCAAAAAAAAAAGGAGCATACTTACCACCCCTCCCTCGCTATTAAAAGAGAGTCCCCGTTTCGTTTACATCGAAGCGGCATTCCCCTCTAAATCGAGGGAGAAGGCCAGCCATCAAAGGGAAGAGCGACGAACGAGAAAGCAGCGGGACGAAGTAAACAAGCAATCTGTTCTGCCAGCCCGGGCCCGAACTTGATCCTCGCTGTACGGCGGAAAGCAAGGTTAGAGAAAAGGTTAAGAGGCGGAATTAGGGAGGAGAAAGAGAAAGCGAAAATGAGCGCGCGTGTGCCGGCCGTTCTCTCTCTCTCTCTCTCTCTCTCTCTCTCGGCGCGTATATAACGTAATGGAGCACGCACCGGTCGCGATCGATAGGCGGCGCGAGGCTAATTGCCAAATTAGGGTAGGAAAGAAATTCTTCGTTCCTCCCCCCAACTGGGCCGAGGTCGAGGACTAATTACTTTATCCCCCCCCGACGATGCTGATGCTGCGGAGGTTAACGCTCGTTATCCGCTCCGGGGAGGAACGGCGGAGGTTTCTTACTTCGCTCTCTCTCTCTCTCTCTCTCGTTAATGCAGGTCCTTTCGCTCGGAGCGTAGCTGCGTTACTTAATAGTTTATGCGTCTGTAATTGTAAATACGAGGCTCTCGGCTGCCGAGCTCGGCGTGTGCTTCGCCTCTGGATTTTCAGATAATTAGGAATCGTCACGAACTTGCCAACTTGACGTTTACAGTCCCGTAAAGAATCTTCATGTAAATTGTCAAACTTCGTACAAGCTATTGTCTGCATTATCAGTTAAACGGGGCCTCGAGTCAGACTAGCTCGAGTTAGCGTCAATTTTGCCTCGCGCACCTGAAGCCTTAATGGATTTCTCAAATCCGAGTTTATTAAACTTGTCGAGAGCTCGGCGGAAGTCTCATCAAAACTATATATGCACTTCCAGCAGCCGAATTAAAATTTTACAGCAGCCATAATATTGTCGCCGGATAAATTAAAGCGAGCGAAAGAAGCTTCGCGGCGCAAATAATAAAAAAAAAAAAAAAAGGTCCGCAAGACGCGCCCGGCCGGTGCACAGCGGCGCACTGCGCAATATTCAAATTTCGGCTCTCGGCCGCGGGCTGCGGTCTTATTAAGTCGTTCGGCTCGTTGTCCGAATCCTTTGTGCGCGCTTAGGCGAGCCCGTCGCCGGGGCCAACACGGAAGGACCACACGTAGAGAGAAACAGAGAGAGAGAGAGAAGCAGTAAAGAAGCTGCAAAATCGCCCCCCGTCCTTCTCTCCGGCTTTCTCTCCGCGGAGTTATTAGATCGTTCCGTCTCGTTTCCTCCTGCTCGAGGAAAAAAAAAACAAACGGCAAGGGGGGAGAGAGCTGGACGAGCAGATTTTTGCCGGGAGTAAATCACTGGTTTTCTGGTGCATCTTCGCCGGCTCTCTTTTCTCTCTCTCTCTCTGGCCTTTTTGCGCCCGCGGCCGCCTCAGTTTTCGTGCACTCGGTCCCACCTTTGTCTTCCTTTATCGTCGTCCGCCGTATGTCTTTGCGCGCGCTCTTCTTTCTGCGGCCATTCGTTACGCCGCGCGCTATGAGCACGGCGGGGCCTGCTATCGCCTCGGGGGCAATGATTTTGCTCCCCGATAAGGGAGAACATCCCCGTTCTCATCCCTTTATATATATATCGACCTGATTTCTTCGCGCTAAATGTTACAGCCGATTAAATCACCTGCCTCGGCCGCGCGATACGCGGCGAGTTTAATAACCGGCGAAAACAAACTGCAGCCCCCCGCCGGAGATCCAAAGTTGTAATTAGATAATTTAGTTTTATCGCTCGATTCCGAAAGTGCTTTTCCGCGTCGAGATTTTCCACTCGACGGAGCGGAGCGAAGCTGCCCCCCCGGAGTGCCCGGGCTCCTTATTTGTTTTATGGAAGGAAATCGCGAGGAGGCTCCGAGGATTTCGGACCGGCTATATATAGTTATCTGCCTCCGTGCACGAGCGCCGGGTAAAAAGCTCTCGCGAGAAAGCCACAATGGGATCGAAATAAAGAGAGAGAGAGAGAGACGGCAAAGGCTTCCCCCCGTCCCTCCAGGCGTCTAATATAACGTCCGGCGTCTCTTTACGGAATCGGGGAAAGATGATGGCCTGCAGGCCCCGCGAACGAAATCCAGCCGCTCTTGGGGTATTGTTATAGTTGAAATCGGGCCGAGGTATACGTATACGCAATACGCCCCGAGAGAGCCGCGCCGGAAACCGATTCAAACGTCGGGACTCGCTTTGAAATTGCGCGAGGGCACGAGTCCGTAACGCGCTGCTCGGCCCCCTTGTTTCCTCTCTCGCGTATATACGCAGCCGACACTCTCCGAGTTCGTTACGCGCCTCTAGGCTCTCAAGGTCGCGGCTTCTGCCTACTCGCTTCGAATGAGGAGGAGAGAAAATAATGTACTCGAGTCGTCGGCTGCACTTCGGGCTGATTTATTATATTAACGAGAGCGGCCTACTTGTTCCCGTAGTTTTCGAAAACTTGTTTTTTCAACTGCAACCTCTATATCGAATTTCACGCGTAAATGTAGCCACTTCAAAGGCTAAGCTAACCCAGTTCCGACTAAATTTATATTTACGCGATATGTATTCGGACGAAATGCGTTCGCGTAGCTCGTTGCGTTATAAACACGCCACCGGCGAGCTGCATTATTACGTGCGCCTATCGCATCTGCAGTCCGGCGCGTTTTCCCCTACTTAATTTATGCCCGAAAGCAAATGAACTTGCTACTATCAGTTCTACATAGATAATACAAAAGATTAATTTTGACCCTTTTAGCCAACGTACTTCTTTTTGAAAATGACATTAATATGCTTAAAAGGTAGTTCATAATCGATACGCAAACTGCGCCGCCAACACTCTCCCCAACTCCAATAATTGATCGGGTTCGGGCTTTGGGATACAGCGTGGGCCGGTCCCGCGGCGGCGGCCTGTGCGTATACCAAGCCAACTAAGGCCGATTCGATAGCGGTAGAAGCTTTATCACAACGGGGGGGGGGGGGGGGGGGAGTTAATAACTTTTCCCGAGTACTTGTTTACGCGGCACCGCGATGCCTCGGATAAGATACTGCCGGCTCCAAGTTATGGACCATTAATTTCGGATCTTGTATCGAATTTTCCGTGAGCGCGAGGCCGCTCTTCCGCGGCTGTACATCACGGCGAAGGTATACAAGGGGGTTACGGAGCCGCTCGTCCGTCAAGCTCTCGCGACTCGCGTCAACGGGCTCCTCGGCTTCCCATCCAGGTACACGAGGTAAGTAAATCACGCGCGCTCAAAGTTCGGCTCTCGACGAGAGCCGTTAATATCAGTGAAAATTGCAGCTCGTTTCCCGGAATTTCCTCGCAATAATCAAAATAGAGCGCCCGGCGTTTTCCCAATCGCGAAAAAGGACCGAAGTAGCGCACAAAGGGAGGCAGGAAAGAAGGGCAATGCGGCTAATAAAATTAATGCCGCTGCCTTTTATCCGCCGCGAGCCGTTGCCCCGATACGTCCCCGTAATTATACCCCGAGGAGCCATTCGCATTTGTGCGGCTTCGCCGCTCTTTGTGCCCGCCTCGTTTTCCCCATTCTTCCCTTCGCTCGGCCGAGCGACCTTATCAGCCGGGCTCTCTAACGCGAAAATCCGAAAACCCTTTGCGCGACGCACGAAAGGCCGCGAGAGCTTCGGACAAAGGAACTCGCATAATCGGGAAAAAAAAAAAAAACGTTTGAATTCGCCTATCGCGAGTTCTAATATACTCGCCCGCCGAAGCCGAGCGGCGCGCCTTTAATTTTCTTTCCTTCCTCCGACAGTTGTCGCGCCCGCTCGCGATGACAATGGGAATTCTCGATTATCAGCGACTCGGATCTGGTGGACGCGCACGCGCCTGTCCCCGGCGACGAGGAAAAGACGCTCGCGCACCGGACAGCGCCGCCTTAATTACAACGGACGCCGCTGCCGCGCGTTAGTGCTTTTTTTTTTTTTCAATATCCCCGCGTTTTCTGACAGGCTAATTAGAGGCCAGATCGGGAGGCCGCCTTCGCACGTTATTACGACACGGCCGCGTTTCTTTCTGCTCCTTCGTGCGCGTCCCCGCGCCCGAGTCTCTGTCATTTCGCCGTGGCGACGATTTAAGTAATTTTATTCAATTCTCTTTTCGGCTTTATCGCCCGGGCGGATCGTGAGTGCGCGGTAATTCGCCGACAAAGGCAACAACTATCTTGGTTTCCTCCTTTTTTTACGGAGTAGGCTTTCGAAAGGCGATGGGATTAGAAATCTTCCTCCGTCGAGTCCGCGCCGTCTTGTGACACCTCGCGGTTCTGGAACGGGCGTGTCTCCCGTGGTTAAGAGATGGTACATTGAGAATTTCGGAATTATCCGCCGAGAGTGTCGGTCGTAAAGCCAGTATCGCGGGTAATTTAATCGCGCAATCAAGCAGCAGCGAATTCCCTTGGGGCAGCATCGATATATATATGCCTCGTCGACGAGCGGCGACGGCGGAAAAGAGCGCGGCGCGCGCGTCGATCTAATATTCATTCTCGGCACGCGCGCTTTCGGGAGTCTCTCGTCGCTGGCTCCCGCGGGGCGAGGAGGAGAGGCTGGAGACCGATGCGGCGAATGCTGTAATCCGGCTAGCTCGGCGATTGCGACGAAAGAGCTGCGCTGGGTAAAGTGCGATCGAAATTATTGCTTGTTTTGCGACGAGTAACGCTTTGTTAAACGTCGGTTTTTATTCTCGGAAAGAGGGTGAAATATAGACTTTTTTTTAGTCTTTTAACAAAGTTCTTGAATAGTCATTTGTTACGTTTCCAATATTTTTTGCTTAAATATTAGCACACTCCAAATTTACTCTGCATCGAGCATATAATAGATCTTCAAATATAAAAATTTTAAACGTCGAGTGATATGGATTTTATTTCACGCTTATTAAAGTTTAAGAGGAACTCGAGAGTATAGTTTATTTTGAAAAAACCAATTTTGTTCAAACATTTGGGACATTTTTTCCGATTAAAAGATTTTTATGCACGCTTTTTAGTTTAAAATTATAAAAAAATGGATATTTGTTAGAATAAGATGGCTTACGTCGTTTAAATCAACTAATACGGAAAATGATTAATTTTGCCAACATGTAAGTACATAGTAAAACGCAACTGCTCAACTAAAAATCTGCAATTGAAAAAAAAAAGCCACGATTTCTTTTACAGCCCATATCTTTTGTAAAAAGTCATTACGAGCGCGAGAACAACGCGAGGCGACGTGCAGATTGCAAGGTGCATCAATCAAGCGGGATTAACCATTCCGTGCTTCAGTTATCCGAGAAGCTCGCAATCATTCAAGCGAGATTTTATGGAAACGTCGGTAACAGTACCCTTTCTAACCTTACCGATTGCCTCTCGGTCTCTCTCTCTGCAGTTACACCTTTTTCTTATTGTCCGTCGCGCCTCTGCTCGGCTGTATTCTCCTCGCCGCAAACCCGTGCCGGACGGATCTATCGGAAGACTCGTGGGTAATGTTGCGTCGCGCGTTAACCGCGACTCCAACCTAATAACGACTATCGGTTTTCCTCTCCGGATCGAAGGTCCCTCGCCTTGGACCAGGCTATTTGCTATAGACACCTCGTTGACACACGACGAACATTAATGTTGAAGAGAAATAATCGCCTGGTCGGCCGGCCGGAACGGCTTTACGGCGTTTGTTTCTTCGACGGTTTATGGGAGAGAGGCGCGCTGCGAGAGCGGAATCTTTCCTCGCTTTAGGCTCTCTTGTCTAATGAAACGTGAAGGTATAAGAAGACTGGGACTGAAAGCTATACCCGAGTAAATAGAGTTAAAAATTCAAGTTAAAATAAATCCGGATTTTCCGATTGGCTCGCGCGACGATCGACAATGGGCGAAAAAGAATTAGCTGCGATTCTCGCCGTGTCACAAGTGCGGCGAATCTCGCGCCGACCTTTGCGTAATCCACGGCAAAGCAAAAGCAATTTCCCACGCAGCGCCAGTCCTGCGCCTTCCCTCGGCTCGCAACGAAATTCGATTTCGAGTCCTCGTAGCGACGCGAACAATGGATTCGTTACGCAGGAGGAAGTCGCGCGACGTCTTTACCCCTGCGATCATCTCTCTCTCTCTCTCTCTCGCCTGGCGCGACAAGAAGGGAGATGGAACTGCGCGTTGACGCTTCGATAATCCGACCGGAAGGCACGAGGGGAGAGTACTGCTTGATAACACGGGAGTCGTAGCTCCGGTTAGATATAGGTAGATTTGTTTATGAACAAATGCTGTTAGCCGGTTCTTCTCCGCAGTAAGCCAATTGCAGCCGGTGCCTTTATCGAGTCTAAAAACTGGACGGGTCGGTATATCGACTTCGAGCAGCGGCACCTGATGCTTCGTCCGAGCTCCTCGATCATACAATAAAATAAAGATCACCGGGAGCGTATATATATATATATCAATATCCCCCCACTGCCCTTGCGCAGTTCGAGCACCATGCATGTACCGGGAGCTCGGGAGATGAATAGCAGGATAGAGGCCGCTTGTATATCCGCAGCGCCCGTATAATTACCGGCTGCGTGCGCATATCTCCGTCCACTCGTGCCAGCCTGCAGCACCTCGGCGAGGCGCCTTCAATGGCCCTCTCTCTCTCTCTCTATCTCTGCCTCTGGCCTTTGCGTGCATTGTCCTGGCGTACGTCGCGGGCACCGATGCGTGCCTTTACCCACCCCCCCGCGTGCTTCACCATTTAGGCTCGATTACTGCCGTTCCATTTGTTTGTGCCTGCTGACTCGGGCTCGATCCCCTAACTGTTATTTAATCAAGCGGGCACGGACTAAAACTTAAAATTTACGCGCCGAATCCCAGTGCAGACGTTCGCAAAGCGCGGATGTTCGTCTAATTGTCGTGTTTATTGAAGAAGTCGCAGTTGCGTTCGCGCAATTACCTGACCGCGGGGAAGCTCCTCCGACGCACACAGTCGGCGAGAGCGCGCCTCGCAACGGTTCGGGGAGCCGCTTTCCAGCGTGAGGCATTCGCGCCTTCCGCTTCCGTTTCCCCGCGCGAGTTCCTTGACTCCTCCTCGGCCCCGCGCTTTCGTATCGTGCAGCTATGCGTCGAACGCGCCTGGCCCGAGCAACTGCCGCTTTAGAGCCGTGCCGAGTGCCGGCCGGCTCGACGTCTCGCGCAATTTCAAATTCTCGAAAACTGATAAACCGCGCCGGGGATACACGACGTGCCTCCGTGCAGCGCTCGAAATAAAAAGGCGCACGCGACGACGCCGAGCGGCGCGAACAGCGGCGAATCAGTTAAGGGGCTCGGGGGAAAAAAAAACGTCAACGCGGGGAAAATCCAATAATCGCCGCGAGAGAGACTCCTTCGTCGAGAGAGGCGATTTCACGGCTCCGCAGGGTCGCTCCGTGGGAAAGATCTCCGGGTGGTCGGCCGTCCTACTTTTCTAATGACCCTCGCTTCTTTTTGCCCCCGATCTCGTTAATATTTTCGACCTTTCCGAGGCGCTTTCCCTGGATTTTAGCATTATTTTTATCAAGGACAGACTGATTGTCGGCCGTAATCACTTGTTTTGGAGATTGCGAGCACTCGAGTTTGCTGGGTTATGTTTTTTTTTTCCGGTCACTGTTTTTCCTGCCGTGTCCTTTGAATAATGGGTTTATTAGAGCGTTACCTTACAAGTAAAATCTTAATTGATGGATGCCGAATGCATTTGCGTCTGGACGCACCGATGAACAAAACAAACAAAAAAATCACGAACGAGAATTAATTGGCGAATTAAACTCAATTGCGTATTTTCTGATTAAATTAGGATCAGTAATGCTGCCTGTAACGTCAATTTAAAGGTACTAATTCGCAAAGTAGAGTCGGAAAATCGAAAAGAAAAGGCAGCCGAGAGGCAAATATATAAGCTGCCTGAGCAAACTCTCGCCTTCTACCGCTTACAATTACCAGTTGGGTACTATATACAGATTTTGATTTTGCACGCGGAAGATCGAGCCAGCGGCAAGTAGTCGCGGGAGTAAAAAGACTGAATCTTCCTCGTACTCGATGGGATCTCGTTCCAGTCGGCAGCTCTTCTGAGGGTTCTCACTCTCCCTCCCTCTCTCTCTCTCGTAATTACGAAATTGCCTCTTTGAGCGCGAGAGATCCGCCGATTTATATATCCGCGCGCGTATTCTCTCTATTTTCTCCCGCTCTCGGCGCGGGGCAATGTCTTTTTTACGCCGGGCTCCTCCTTCATTTTTTTCGTGGCCGCGCGGCACCCGAAATTGCAAGCGGTTATATACCTTTATCTACTTACTTCTTGCCCCGAGATTTTTTGCCCTAATCCCACTTGTCCGCTCAAATTTACATTATCCCCGAGAGCGATCGGCCTCCTTTTTCTCGCTCTTCTATCCTCCCTCTTTGTTGCCGCGAGAGAGCGGCTTTTCTGCCCCGGCATCCTCTCTGCAGACTCGCCGACGAAACGCAATTTCGAACGGGAGAGGCGAATCACGCCGAAATTCAATTTTTACGATCCTCTCCCAAGCGATTATGATTAACTCAATAGGACGTGTACGATTATTGTAATTTAATGCGAGTCTCTTTAGCGTCGCTCCCTTTTTTCGCGTCCTTTATTAGCAAAAAACCTGTAAGTGATTGGATGTATTATTAAAAAAGATTATTGATCGGAGCAAACATCGTGTTTTCCTGATTACTTACTTTATTTTACTTTTTTTTTTTCATTCTCCTCTCTCTCTTTAAGTTTCGTGTTTTAAGCTTACTTGCTTCGGCGATTTTGCTGTATTTATTTTAATCATTTTCTGATATTTCCACGCCAATGCTTGATTAATAATGACAATTTTAGCAACGAATAACACCATTTTAACAAAATGAAATAAGCGTTTCTTGCATCACTAATAACCCAAAGGACCTCTTTTCTACGACTTGTGTGCCGCTATATTAAAACTGTACAGATAATCAGGTAACATTTCGACTGAATGCAGAGAGCCTCGAACGCAATAACAGACGGAGGTGAAACGCGTTACGAGCAGCCTCACTCCGGGAAAGGCGTATTAAAATGAAATACGGCTCGTTACGAGACGGGGGGGGGGG
>UCOM01004369.1:0-12723 GCA_900474385.1 Ormyrus pomaceus
GCTTTGAGCAAGGAATTTTAAAAATTCTGTTTTTTAGAACTTTAAATATTCCAATAACAAAATTTATATTTAAATTTTGTTAGCTTTTCATTAAATTCTAAAATGAGCATATAAATATAAAATAATAATAAAAACAAGATAATAATGGAACAATAAATTAGTTAGGAGGAAGCTAACTGCCAATGACTCGGCAGCGGTTTTTTGTTTAGTAAGGGTATATACGCGATTTTACACCTCCGCAAAACAGGAAGCAAAAACGAATTTATGCACCCCTGCATCGAAAAATAATGTTCGTCACACGAGCGTCATTAGACTTTTAAACTCTAGCGCGATCGCAATGCACTCGAGGCGCAAAAGTCCATTTTACGCCCTTGTGGCGAAAAGTACTATTTGTGATCGAAAAAAGATTCGTAATTATAAATTTAAGGTTCGACAAAAATGAGCAAGCGAGCTTTTATTTAAATTCTTTCAAATTTGATAAAGTGCACAGCAAGAGAATGAAAGAAGGATTTGGCAATGGTTTTAAAATAGAACTGAAAACTTTATGTACATTTGTTAGCAAGTCGTGATCATTTATTCGCTAAGAGACCTGTTGCTATCAAGTATTGTACTGTTTTTAAAGAAAGCATGATGTACTAATTTTCGTTATCCCTTCGCCTTTTATGTATATAAAGCTATTAAAATAAAGTTTCTTTGTGCATAAACTTTGGAAACGTGTGAGTCTTCACGAGAGAATTGAAAACACCTTTTCTATATAAAGATGATGTACATCAGTAAACAGTATTTGCAATATTATAAAATATTTACTTATTATTTGTTTAATATTTTAAATCTATTTTACATCATAGGGGAATTAATGAAAACAGTGCATTAATATTAATAACATACATCGCATCAAACTTCTTTTATGACATTACTTAAAAAAATAGTGAAAAAAGCCCACGAAAACTAAACTTTTGTATTTATAAATAAGCACGAGTCTTGAAATATTTTCTCGAATTTTGACCCACTTTTAAAATACGAAAAGAGTTGAGAACCAAAAGTGTTCATTTTTGTTACTTTCATCTTTCTTATTCGGAGCTTATTTAAGTTTCAAACGAGCAAATAAAATAAATTTAATGGAATAAAAATCAACAAGTACGTAACTCAACCTGAATTTTAATATTTCTGGGCAAGGAAAGAGAATTCGTCTCTGGTAACGAATCGATCGAGCTTTGGCTTAGCACAAGCTGTTTAGCTTATGACTACAATCTCGCGGATCTCGACAAGATCCCTTCGCATCGGTGCTGTTGACTTTATGGATTTTTTAGTGTCGAAGGAAATAAAACGCGAACGTAAAATCAAGATTCGTTTATCAAAAAGTCTTGAAGTTTGAAAACTTTTTGACGTGCTACTTTACACCTACGGTTATACGTGTCTACTTTCAGGCATATATTTACGCGTACAAATAAAGCTTCAGTTCAGGGGCTTCGTTGAACTAATTGGATCGTCAGGAATACTGCCATCTCCGTTTTCTACCGGATAACTTTTTATTTATCGGGGATCATCTCGATCTTATTTCTTGAAGCCGCCGACATCTACGTGATTCAGCCTCCGTACTTTTCTTATTCTTTTTATCTTGTTCCTGGGCTGAAAGACTCTGTTGTGTGGTTCTTTTGCTTTATTGTCTTCATTACACGCCAGTTTATGATCCCTAATATTGGATATTCTTTTCATTAATAGTGTATTGTTGTTATAATCACGTAGGATGAAATTTGATTGACAGAGAGCTCACATTCTTACCCGAAACAAAATATTTATTATATATATATATAATATCTTTTTATTTATTTTGTTAAAACTGGGCTTGAAAATTATTCAGAATTGTTTAAATATCGGGACATAAATTTGAAAAACCTTGCTGAAAAATTAAATCAGAACTCTGCTTTAAATCTATATGCAAAGAAACTTTCATTATCCTCTAGAAAGTAAAAATAATTTGAAGGAGTTTCAAATTTGCTTGAGTGATGGATTACTTATTTGACAAATTATCAGTCATCGTCTAAATTTTGTTTTAAGCCATTTTTTAAAAATTTATTATTAGTGTAGTTATTATTATTTATTATTAATATTCGTCAGGTACTTTGACGGTAATATATCATTCTTACAGTTAAACATTTTTGAAAACTTTAATTATTATTATTTTAAAGGGATCAAGGACAACCCGTATCCCGTAATATTAATATAATGTTTTTATATCAAATACGTCTGCTGATTTTGAAACTTATAAATAAGCGTATATTATATTAATTAATTAAAATAGATGCATAATTAACAATGAAAATATAATTCAAATAATTACTTCTTATATTTTTACGAAGAAGATAAAAAAGTTTTCATTTTTGAAACTTCTGTGGAATTTCTCAAATAAAACGAAGATTAAAAATAGTTACCGATGGATGGCATAAACATTTGCTCGTCAGAATTGTAAAGGTATCTAATGTTGCAACAAAAATGCTTGAAAAAAAAGTCGATAAAAAAGAAAAGATCGAATACCTCATAATAAAGTAATTAACTCAACGAAGACTATAATAAAACATGGGCTCTGGTAAGATTTGTAATCACGAAAATGATGTTTTAACAGATGCAGTACAAATGTCTTAATTAGACAAACTAACGACTCGGAAAGTGTAAACGAACTAGAGAGGGAAGAATTTGATCGAGCCCCATCCTCAAATTCGATGAAAATAGTATTATAAATCAAATAATAAACGACGCGTCGAACGGCACAGACAAAGGGAAATTATTCACGTGTGCATCTCTGGTCTAGCCGTCGCTTGGAAGCGGTCCAGATTGCGATCAAGCCAGCCAGTACTCCCGCATTCTTGCCCTCCTTTTTTCCAGCTTTTACGGTGGCCTCTGTCACATTCCTTTCATCCGTGTCTCTTGTTTCGGCGTTAAAAAAGCAAAAGCGAGGAATCGAGATTTTTCCGAACGCTCGTTAAAAAAAGTCGGGGTTTTTGCACGCGCATATACACAATTCTTTCAGTGGCTATATTAAAAGGTCTTCGTTTACTTTTACCGAAATGTAAATTTAGTTTTGCTTATCTCTTCTCGTTTGTTCGGAGAAGCATTGCTTTTAAGTTAAACCCACGAATCGCTTTTATTATTTCGCACCGTGTTTTCTTGTTTTATACATTCCAAGTGGTCTATTGTTTTCCAGTTTTATAAATAGATTTTAAAAAATTTTTATTTATAAGAATATTTTTGTCTAGAAATTACACTTTAAAAACTGAAAATATTATTCATCGGAAAATGAAAATGTTTATAAAAGAGAATTACCAATTTAATTTAAATAAATTAATTTTATTACAAATTCAAGTAAAAAAAGTTTACATCTTTTAGTTTGCACTCAGGCAACTTTACAGAATCAAGAGAATTTTCTAAATCACAGTTTTTTTTCTTTTTATGACAAATCTTGAAAACCATAAAACATATATTCTATCTTATCAATTTGTAAATCTCTTGTTCGAGTCGGTTCTTCAGAATTAGTCAGAAGGTACATTTTTTTCGGTCGCGTTTCAACTCCAGCTCACTTTTTGCCTCTCTCGCGCCGGATCATCCTTTTTCATCTTTATGGTGGGTAACTGACTTATGAGGGGCTTTTATTCCTCGTACTCAATCGTCTCCTCGACTTCTATCGATTGTTGAGACCGCGTCGACGATGACGTGACGGATTTGATGGATTGCGACGACTCGACCACCGATTTCGACTGCACGCTCTGCACCGACTTGGAAGTCTTCACCGACTGTGATTGGGAGGTTACGTTCATCGACTGCTCGATGTCGATGAGGCTTGCGGAGTTGTCGGCGACTGTTGGAAGATGAATAGAAATAGATTATAAATAAGTAAAATTTGATTTAAAAATTATAAGTGTTTAATGCAGTACGTAAATGATAAAATTGGTTGATTTCTTAGGTAATTAAGTAATTACTTTTTCAATTTGTATTTAAAAATAAAAAAAAAATATTTACATTGTGAATATTTATACGTTAACACATGACTGATGTTAATCTTTTATTTAATTTATATTTAAATGATTGATTTTCTCAAGTGAATTTTAAAATATGTACATTTTTCGTTTAATTAATTTAACGAATTACCCATTGCAAGTCATCCTTTTTTATGAAATTATAAAATTTTTTGCAAGTCATATTTTGTGCGAAAGAAATGTAATAAGCAGCAAAAATAGAGAGCCAATTACTAAATAGTTTTAGTAATTAGTTATAAATTTTTATTTTAAACAAATTCACTGGCTTTTACAGAAAATATTTTCACATTTCTTATTCTTATATGATTATTTAAAAAGTTAGAATCTAATTTAAAATATTTACTCAAGTATCGCTTTGACAAGTTGAAAAAGTACTTGTTAAATACTAATAGTTAAAAAAAAGAACTTCCAAATAAAATTCAGTCTCTCCAAGAGTGTTAACGGATACCAAATTTAATTTTATTGAAAATGCATTTTAGAATTTCAGTATTCAGCACGAATCAGCTTGGTAAATTAAATGAAATAATACACCTGTATCATTTAACCGGATTTAACCGGTTTAAATTTTATACGTTACATCAACTGCAATTTATCAAATAAATTAATTTAACAGAAGATTAAATTGAGTACCATTGAAATTGAAACCCGCGAACCTCTGGGATTTAATGTTACAATCGCACGGCGACGTTTCTCACCTTTTGCAATCTCCATTGTGAAGCTACTCGCTGCTCGTCCGGACAAACTTAATAAAAGAACTCGTAAGAATAAGCAAGCACACCGTTGCCGTTCGTCACTTCTGGGACGAGCTTTGCCGAATGCGTGGATCTCACTGCGGATCGCCGCTAGACTTTGGCCGCTCCAAGTGGCCGGGCGCCGCTTAATAGCGCGGCTGGCTGCTCGGGGGTGGGGGGAGCCAGAGCGCTTAAAGCCCTGCGGGAAAGCTTTCCCTCGGTGCGTGGGCAGAGGCTGCCAGAATTTCCGAAATCTTCGGTAAGAGCTTCGTGAGTCAATGATCCGCTTTTTCTCCTACCACCGCGCGCCTCTTTTTCTCCGCGCCAAGCCACATCGCCACACATCGTGATTCAGCGCGCGGCCGAGAAAAATGCGAGCTTTGACACGCGTGAATTATCGGAACACAAGTCTACAACTTGGAGCTGCTTTTCCGGCTTGGCCGCGGTGTGAGGTGGAGAGAGAGAGAGAGAGAGGTCGGGGAAAAATTGTTGCGCGCGGTTTTGGAATCGTTCCTTTTGAAGCTCGGGGGTTTTTATTTGGATGTGCGTGAAAAATTATGTACTTAGTTTTTAATGAAAAAAGTTTCTTTTGAAAAATGGCTTTTTCTGACGCTCCTTTTTTAAAACGCGTTGCGTCGTTTGAAAAAAGTAAGTTTGCCTTACAGCATATAAAGCATGAAAATTAATTGAGCGCAAAAATAACTTTCATTGACCCAAAATTGAAAAGCGTTTTACTCAAAGAGTAGCACAAATTTCATTCGCGAAAATGCGCTTTAAATATAGTGATCTACTTTTGTACGTGCACGTTAACACTTTTGAAAAATGTACTTTGCTTTTTTGTAATTACTGCAGTTAATTTGATGCAGAAAGTCATTTTACGTCGATAATAAATTTTTAGCGTCAGCTAGATCAAAGTTAATTATTTTATACAGATTCTTCATTTTGTCATAAACTTTTTGACTACTAATTGATTCGCGAAAAAGGAACAAAGTGACATCAGGTATTTTTCGAAAAATTCTCCATTTAAACCGGCTTAAAAGTTTTTTAATTGTTCATTGGAGATTTCGTAGAAATTGATGTAATATGATGATTGGGCTATCTCTCTCAAGAAATAGTTCTCAATTTGACGTTGAAAGTTTTCGTCATCTTTTGATGCAAAGTCCTATAATCTCTGCATTACAAGTTCGTATGACCTGCAGTATATATCTGTAAGAACTTTTGAGGGATATTCGTAGGCTGATCTGGCATAATCCGACGGACGAAAGGGTAGACTTCATTATCACTGGATTCACTGTATTAATGGTATCAGATTAGTATAATTTACTTAAACCAGTTCTTGTCTCGCATTAATTTACTATAAAATAGTCAAATGTTTGCATAAAGATTCGTCGCACATGTCAACAAAAAGAATGACGAATGTATCAAATGTTATAATGATAAATTATAGTTAAAATAAGCATTAAATTAATTACAAAAGATTCGTATTAAATTAATCAAAACTTTATTAAACTGTGAGATCTCATAACGGAATATCTACCTCCTTAAAATCTGAAGAGGCTTCTTTGCAATTCCGATAATTGGTCTCGAGCTGAGGTTATATATGTACGATGCTAAATAAGTTTCGAGTACGCTTAAAAAGTAGCCGGATTAAAAGTCAATGATAAATGATGCACTTGAAAGTTTGTAAATCTGATATAAGGTTGCAGCGAGAAGCACAATCAACTCGCAGCAAAGAAAACCCTTGGTTCTGGCCAAGCTAAAAGAGGAGAACTAAATCATTGATTTTTCCAATTTAGCCAGAACGCTACTGACAGCTTGTCGAAGAAATTACTCATTACGTCAAGGCGCCAAGCAGGGAAGAAACCCTACTCCACGTCTTCTTGGCTCGACTGCCTTTGGATGAATTTGTTCGTCAGTAAATACACCGGCCACCGTTCGCAATCCCAAAGGCTAATTTCGGAGGGAGCTCTTTGTTATAACAAATTGTCTGTTTTCAACAATTAAAATTAATGAATAAGTTGATAAAAATTTTCGACAATAGCAGTGAATTTAGTACGAAACTGCTATAATTTTTCGTATTATTTTTACTTGAAACTAATATGTACCTCAATCTGAATATTTAATTGAAAAATAACACTTTTCATGCGTTTAGAATTGCCCAAAAAGATTTAAAAATCTTTCAATCAGTACATAAATAGAAATATTCTGCATCGTCTGGATAATACTAAAATATAATGTAAATGTTTACAGTATTTTATAATCACATCTTGTTATTTTCGCTCGAAAGTCGACTCGAAAGCATTCATATATAGATTGCATAATTAGTCGAAATCTTAAAATTGCAGAAACAACAAGAAAAGCCACCGCTTTAAGAAACTGATTAAGACAGCATCTCATCCATTCTTAGAAAAATAATGAAAACAGCGCATCGGAGCTTTTGTAAGCTGATAAATTTTCCCGATATAAAAATAGGCGAGCGACTCAGCCGCGCGTCGTTTGAGGGTCATCGGTGTACTGTATCTCCTTCACCTCGCAGTCATCGTCGTATTTCCGTCGTCTGCGAAACGCTTTTCGTCACGGTGAACGCGAATTTTTCTTCGGAGAGCGTTGCGCGTCTCGATCACTGACTCACGTATACCGAAATTTCTATGCCAATTTTCGTCGAAAATCTTTTGCTCTTTCTCTGGTTCGAGATTCGCGCCGAGCGTCGTCGCCTGAATAAATTCTAGAAGCGCTCGCCAACAAAAGCTATATAGCTCTCCGAAGCCGCGGCGAAGATCCACTATTCTTCTGTCTTATAAACCGTCACGTTTTCGAGAATAAATTATGCATACGCTAAATTAATTTGCTCGCTCTCCCCGGATTCTCCTTCATCCCCTTCTATCTTTCTTTAGTTATTCAGTTTTCTTTTCAGGCTGCTTTTATTATGATGCAAAAATCACTTCAATTATTTCAAATATATTTCGCTCTGGACGAATTATTAAATTTTTCATTCGATTTGCATTATAATCGCTCTTTAGTTCAAGTGGATGCAGAAAATTTTATCAAATTATGATGTTATTTTTTTCATTTTTGTTTCTATTTTACATTTTCATCCGTTTTGTTTCTATTTGCAAATAACTCATTCATTTTTGTTACTTCTTTCTTTCCCTTTTTTAGAGCAAAAAAAGAGTTTTTACAGTAGATATTATTATTAGTAAAAAGAAGCTTTTCTAAATAGAACAAGATTTCAACTATTTCTCCGAAAATATAGGAGGCTTTACTATGTACTTAAGAAGCTAAGCACAAATCTATTCTCAGAGCGTCAAATGTCAGAATCTTTCTAGTATTTCCCACTTCGACGTTTGAGATAACATGAAATCTCTTAAAATGATGTGTCGTAATTTTCTTCTCAGATTTTTTGTGAGCAATTTTAGAATTTCAAAAATTTGAAGTAATAGACACCAGTTTCTTTTCAAGTATGAGTGCGATTTCTTTACTCTATTAAAAAGCTCTGTAGAAGCATTTAATTTTTCAAACGATGTCAAAATTGTTTCCTTAACTTTTACCATAAAAGCATGAAATAGTATTATGTTTAGCGTGCAACAACTAATATCTACATTATACTTAAATAAATGACGTTTTATCAACTATGTAATGTCTAGTTTTAAAATAATATTCTTAAAAACCTTAAAAGCATTCAAAGAAAATATATCTACATTTACTGTAATCATGTGTTAAACTTTAATAATTTACATTATCAATATTCATTTATATCTTTTCTAATAATAATAAATAAAATATTAACTTTTTTATGACATTAACTAATTTTCAGTTTATTAAAAGCTTTTCAAAAGAATGAAGATCTTAAAAAGTTCTTGGAAATAATTTAAAAAAAAAGAATCGAGTGTAAAAAAATACAATTCATCCTCGCCATGTTCGTCAATTTCAATCTAAGTTTTCAAGGTTTTTAAAAATACTGCAGAAGTTCTCCTGGAAACCGTACGAGAGGCAGAGGACTTTAAGAGACCACAAATCTTTATGAATATAGTCGATTGTCAAGCGTCGACCGCGACTTCATTCTCTAAGTAGTCCAAGCATGCAGGAACTTTTCACCACTTTACCGCCCGCTGCTCTTTTACGTGCTCGCATCATCTCTCATCAACTCGCAATCCACTTGAGTACCTTCCGTCTTCTTCGTACCTCGTGCTTCTTCTTTTTTCATTCCGGCTTTCTCTCTCTCTCTCTCTCTCTCTCTCTCTCTCTCTCTCTCTCTCTCGTCTTAGGGTCTTCTCGAAATAAACGTCTGCCTCGGTCTCGTGACGCTATTCTCGGTATGTGCGAAGCCCGGAGCAAATATTCTTGCTATGCGCATTGCGCTCTTTCTCTTGTCTTTCCTTTTCTCTGATAATGAAATACGCATGGAAATTAGGAGCGATCGTTGAATTATCGAGAATTACATCAGAATTGTCAAGACTCGAAATGATTAATTTTTATAATTAATAACTTCATTATTGACTAATAGGAGGGCTTTCGTTTTCTGATATTATCTTAAAACGGAAAGTTTAAATATTTATTTTTTATGTTACCATATGTCTCAATGTAAATTTTCTCTCATTAAAAATAAAGGCAACTTTTATAATTTTATTTAAGGTATAACAATAAATAGTATTGAAATTGACAGTGTAGTGGATATTTATTATCCTCTAATTAATCATTTTGAATTCAACAATTGTTCTTGAACTATATGACATTGTCGAAACCTTTGATTTATTCAGAAAACAAAGCGGAAATCATAGGATATCCTGGTTATAATTACTTTGTATGTACCTTGTACGTACGTGCCTCACTGGACGCGCACAAAGCTTAAGCCAGCTTGATTAGTGAACGGAGGCAAGAATTATTAATTAAGCCTTCATTTGGCTACTTGCCTTCACGAGTTAATTGTTGTTACGCAAAAGAAGCTTATTTAAAAAATTATGTAGATTATTGAATTTTGTCAAACATTTACAAAAAAATCAATAATTGTAAGTTGTGACGTAGTTGGTAGTAAATTTTTTATTAATAGTGAAAACGATTATAATTTAATAGATATATTCTCGAGGACCTTTCTGGGCAAAGGGGATTAAATAAATTAAATCCGTAATTTCTTTAATTATGATTACCTCAGACTACAAAATATAATAAAAAATATTAACGTAACTTAACGAAGAAGTTGACATAACTTGCAAAAAATTATATTTGATTTCATAAACTGTTGACGCTACAGATAATTGAAATTTAAACAAACTAAAATTCTAATAAATTATTTGCTTAATAAATTAAAAATAATTAGTTCACGCTTTAATTTACGGTTTTATGTACTTTAATAAAATGAATTATGAAATAAAATTTAATCAATCACGTATAATTGATTATTTAAAGCTGCGTCTCAGAGTTTTGCTCACGTATTTATACCATGCACAAAGCTATGAAAGGTTTAATTGCGATTCGCAAATCAAAAGAAGGCTTAAGGAAAGTGCTGGAGTGACTTTTATCTAAAATCTCAAGATTATGCAAAGAAGGCTTTGTATTTGACAAATGTTTTAAAACATTGACCCGTAATTCGAAACAGTAGTACACTTAATAAAAATTTAAGATGCAATTTGCAATACCTATCTTTCTACAATGATGCAATTTGAGTAAAGTTTTAGTGCATTATTATGAAATTTGATTGCGGAAATAAACTGTATGGGATGTACATATTTGCAATAAAACTTCGTATGCATAATAGCCATGAAATGGAACAACGTATTTCAAAGTAAGAGGGAAACGCATTATTCGAATGCGTAATATTCTGCATCATATGGTGCGCGAAATTTCAAAGTGATTAAAATTCACGTGCAGCATTAATCTAGTGCTGAGGGGTTCGGAAGTAAAAATATCTGAATTTTTATTATTTAAATACAAAAAATGCATTGTTGCGGCGGATTATGCATTCGCAATTTCAATAATCAATTAATTTTAATAATTTATGTACTATAACTGAATAAGTGACATTTATAGTATAATAATAATTCCCTAATCAGTATAATAATAATTTAATGATCGACGATATTTGCTAGGCCAGTGTCTTTCGTTTTCACAGCAGCAGCACGTTTTATCATAGATCGATTGCTTTACACCGTCTACCTAGCCCGTATAGGGACTGAAAATACCTAGTTGGGACGACTAAGACCCCATCTATACTTAGATCGGGTGTAGAAAGAAGTGCTACGAGAGCGCCTACATACTTTCTCCTTTGTCATAATCTCCAGATCTTTGAGTTCGATAAACTCATCGTTTTTGGTTGCTCTAACATAAGTACATTCCTACAGCCTTGTTATTAGACCCCCTAATAAGTGCTGCCTTATTTGCTGCTGCTTTTTCCAGTTGCAGTGACAGGCCACCATTAGCTGCCCTTATTTTGGCAATAAACAAAAAATTAAAGCTTATAAGGTCACTGAGACCAGGTTGTGTCCTTTTTCTTTCTTATTTAAACACAGACCCATTCATTGTTTTTTCCAGGTTCTTTCTCGACTGTACTGCAGTCTGGTTTGTCGTTAGATTCAGTATGCTATCGATTTTAAGAGATAGATTACGATGGAAAATCGTCGGTTTTAATATATAATTATTTTATTTATAAAAGAAACGGGCTGATTAAAAAGGGCTAGCCTATACACACTCGCTTTCAGTTTCACTAATCTCGAAATTATTAGTTAAAATAATACTCTCCAAATAGCAAATCGCTGCCAATTCATTGGCACTTAGCTTGCTCCAAACTAATTTATCGTTCCTATATTTAGAATGATACTTCAAATTTGATATATGTATTTTAATGAATTATTTTAAAAATGTAACTAACTCTTCCAAATATACAAAAAGTTTACCTTTTCAAATAATCACGATAACATACTCTTGGAAATTTTCATCATTATTTGGCCAATTTTTGACCATTTTTTTAAAAATTGGCCTAGTTTTTGGCCAGACAATCTTCTAAAAACGACACGGTTTTCATAAAAAACTTGGCCAAATAATGGTGAAATTTAAATTTATAATAAAATGATATTAATAATAAAATTAAAAACTAAAATTGATTAATAAATAATAAATAAAAATAGATAATAATAAAATGATAATAATAATAATAAATAATAATAAATAATAAAATAAAAATAATTATACAATAAAAAAATAAAATTATAATAATAAAATAAAATGATAATAAAAATAATCATTGATTAAAGATTGATATATCTACAGATACGTACGGTATATATATTGAAACGTCCAAACCGACCCCATCGTGCATCTTTAACAAAACATAAAAATTAGAATTAGATAATTAGAATTAATCACAATAGGACCGCATGCCTTACACGATGTAAACAAGAGCGTGAGAATTCCTGGAAATATAGTACTCACACCAAAAATGATACTTCTATTAATATTATAGTACAAAAATTGCGACGGCGCCTGCCTACGTCACAGACGTAAATAAAGGCGTAGGAGTTCCGAGAATACACGGTATTTAAAATCTTACAACTCTTTGACGCCGCAATGTAAATAGTAGCGTAAAAGTTCCTAGAACTCTTACATTTAAATCTTTTACTTTTAAGAGAAATTATAGCTAAAATTAAATACTCAAATTTTAGAGTTAAGAAATGAAGATAAGTACAAATAAAATGTAATTGTTCAATATTAGTTCGTTTAAAGAAATTATAATTTGTAAGTTTATTATTGAGGTATTACGAGTTATAAATAAAAAAACGATTTTATAACTTTGAATAATGAACAAACATTTATTTAATTGATTTTGCTCCCTACCTCTACCTAAACTCAACGTTGGTACGCTTCCCTTTACAACGGACGGATCGCAAGCGGTCGACTCCTCCTCACCGTGGTGTCCACCCCGGCTCCGCTCCCAGGTAAGGTCCTGCGCTCGGTGGCCTTGGTAATCTATT
>UCOM01004370.1:0-12728 GCA_900474385.1 Ormyrus pomaceus
ATATTTGCTTAATACTATGTTGTAATAGAAATGTTTAAAAGTTTGAAACTTAAATTAAATTAGAATAATATACAATAGAACCTCTTTAATTTTACTCTGCAGCAAAGCAATACATTTCTGGAATATGTGAATTTTTGTCTTTATCTGAGTTGCTTATTAATGCAAACATTCTTTTATTGTTGGTTTGGAAATGAGCTTCGAATCAAAGTGCGTATGGTTCTCTCTCTCTCTCTCTCTCTCTCTCTCTCTCGTGTAATTTACTTTGCCGTTAATTTAATTTAAATTTACATTTAATGATATAATTGTTTTGTAGAGTCAGTCAGTAGCCAATGCAGTATACGAAAGTGATTGGACAACAATGAAACCAATAGTTAGACGAAATTATTTTTTCATAATCTTTAAAAGTCAACATGAATTTGTTATATCGTTTCATGGACAATGCACTTTGTCCTTGGCTACATTTATATGGGTAAAAAGTAGATTTTATTACTTTAAAATTTAGAATTTTTTTTTATTCTAATTCTTATATTTTTCAGATGATAAAAACTTCTTATGGAGCTTTTAACTTATTACAGCAAGTATCTCATACCAGCTAAAATATTAAAGTTAATTAAAAATGTAAACGTGGAACAATGTAAAAGTATAAATAACTTTAAATTAAGTAATTTTAATCTTTTCTTTTTATTATTTTATTAAATTTATTGGTTACAATTCTACAAATAATTTTTTTAAGCCAAATTTATTAAAAATGATAGAATAAAAGATTTTTAATTAAAAACTTTCTTACTTTTTAATCTAACCTGGATATGAATATGAATTAATTGAATATGAAGTACTGTGAACTCTCCTTTTAACGCCTCTCTTAATAAAGCCACCTCCACTTTTGCGCGCGGTCACGATCATTCTCTCTTTACCGTTAATTGTTTGTCCGAACTCGGTTTCGAGCGCGATCCTCTAATAAGAGGGTTTATGCGTCATAGCATTTCGACATGTGAATGTATCCAAATTTTGAATAAGTGCATATAGATAATGTTAATATTATTTACATTATGTTACAATTTCAAAGAGCCTACCGTTTCTGATCTCGGGATATTAATTGACAAAGTTGCTTATTTTAACATGACACCTTTATGGGAAAATACGCACGAAATGAACATTTTCACCTGTAACTTGGAAAGTTTTATAAACATCGTTATAAAATGTATGTATATTATTGTTAATAACGATCAGAACATCGTGTCGAAATTTCAGATAGTGATATCGTTTTCGAGTTACATCAGTGAAGTAAAGTACGTACGTAATCTCGTTATTTTTTTGCAAAAGTTCAAAATAATTTGAAGTTTTTGCTGAAGTGAATCCCCAATGGGATAGAAACGTTGGTTGAATAAAAAATTATTGACAAAAATAATCATTAGTGTTCAGATTAACTTCATCCTTATCCATGTTCTGCATTCAGTATCAAAATCATTATGTGACCTTGACTTATGTGTAGAAAAATTTCCTCAAACTCTTTACATCGGAATGATAGTTTTTGATAACTTCTACTTACTTCTCTCATATCATTGCATAAAGCCTTACAAGAAAACAAATAATCATTTTATGAATTAAGTTAACCTACAATTTCCTAGAATTTATATCGCAAATATGTTGAATTATCAGCGAATTCTAATCTACCTTCAAACATGAACTCATTATATATAAGATCTCAGTACTTTATTTATTGTGATAAAGATACTAAATTTGGCATTCTATGTCTCATTTGATTCATCTTTTTTAAGTTTTAATGTTTTTTTTCATCTAATCATTTCTTCAAAATTTGTTACGAGAAATATTAGATGAATAATATGGCATACCTTCTAACTTTATAAATATCTTGTAATCACATATTATAAAGAAATAAGTTTTGCACATTTAATTGATAAGTATACTGATATAACTTTTAGTGATTTTTAAACCAAGTGCTTCATGAATGATAGATAACGTATGTACACTACGCGCTAATACTAATGGTTTTGATCTAAATGGGGAATTTATTCTTCTTCGGGGAAAAACTTAAAACATTTTTAAAGCTAAGTCGCAATAAAGCTAGTCTAGCTTTGACTAAGGAAGATTATTATTTTGCTCTTAAATTTGCTATTATAATATTCTCTTACAGCACATTGCTTCATTATTTTTTCTGAAAATGAAAATGCAGATTGAAATGCTTACAAAATATAATAAAACAGTACATATTTTATATACTTATTATTTGTTCACTTACACAGTAATACTTTTCTCAGTCGGTTGTGTGTATTGGCTTACTAGTCACGAATCGAGGACCCCACTGGATGGTGAAGTTGGTAATCAAAACTGGATAGGTGAAAGAAACCTCGGAGAACAAACTATTTACAAAGTATGGCGTCACGAAGTTAGACAAGTGCCACGAAGTAGCCAGCGATGTGCGAAATGATCAGCACGTGTTGCTGCACACGTCGATATACTACGGCGGTACGATATAATTTTCCGCATAGGATACATCAATCCTTGGTCTCTGCAAATAGAAAATCGTTAGAATAGAAAATTTAATTTAGATTTTTTTTCATTTATACCCATATATTTTTATCTTAAATTGCAAATGTATTATATATGTTTAAATAGTTATGTTTAAATAGTAAACAAGTGTCTAGAATCCAATCTGCCATCGTCGTAGGAACCACATTAGAAGATGTCTTACAAGGGGAGTATCAACTCACCGGATCGTGGATCTTGGTAAAATTGCAGATCATTCCTTAGCCAAAAAAAAAAAAACACGTGTCTCAGCGTTTATTTCAGTGAGCCTTGGTAACAATAGTATATTTCGATACGAGTGCGGGAAAGTGAGCGAGCACTTTCTCGCTCGTGTATTGAACAATATTTTTTGATACGACGTGTGCAAGGCTTGATTTAACGCGTGCGTTTTTATTCAAGCGTGCGCAAAATCGAGTTTTACGCACGGAGTGTCGAAAAATTATGAACTTTTTTTAAAATAAGAATACCACTTTCGATTTTTTTCACTACCCGCAAATTCAATTTTTCAACTTCATCTTTTTATTTGACAAATATAAAGCTTTTTTCATTGCATTGGCACTGCTGCTTGATAATAATAAAAATACTTTTCGATAGAATAATAATTCTTACTTTTGAAAACCACCCTTTACGTCTATAGTAGCTTAATATAGTCTAATCTATAAAATACCGCCGGGGCTACAAGGAAGAAAGATTGTTCGTGTTTAGAACTTTTTATAAGATACCTGTATTTTCACTGTGCTTTCAATTACTTTAATATGCATTAATTTAGTACTAAACTATTATGCTAGAAATATATAAGTTTTGAGAATCTTATGTCAAGAGTTCCAAAGTAAACGATTAAAAAATAATAGTGGTCTTATTTAACTAAAATATATAATACATGTCTGATAACTTTAAAAAAGAAAAAGATAATAAAAATCGGTTCGATAGACTATATTATACTAAAAATTTTATCTTAATTGATCAGGTAATTATTTTAGTATACCAAGTACAAATAGTTATAAATCAAATATAAAAAATGTTCATTTATATCAGTTTAAACATATATTTGTATTTTAACAAATTTACTGCGATATAATAAAAAATAAAATTCATCTGTACTTCTATGACACTACGATTCTGTAAAAACTGTGAAATTTTGTTAAAATTACTTTCTACGAAAGTACAGAAAATAAGGCAAGTATGGTTAATTTTTTTATCTTACTCTTGGAAGTACATATATCAAAAGTATAATTTAAAAAAAAATATTTATAATTTCTTATCACATCAAAGATCAGCTCATCAATACGAACTCTATATATTAATTGTATACAAATTAAACAATAAAAAGTACTTAAGTCAATTTATAAATAGTCAAGTATATAAATATTAATTAATTAACAATCAATTTCTATAAAAAATACTTCAATATATTGCTTTGAAAAATAACTAATTTAATATAATATAAAACAATAAAATTTAAAAAAATGAATACTTATAGAAATTAATATTTACAGCCATCATTCTTTTTAAATCGCAAAGAATTTTATACTGCATCATTATTAACATAAACGTAAAACATGAAAAACTTATTTTCAAAAATTGAATAATCGAGGTTGAAAACATTAATTAAAACATCATATATTGTTTTTTTGCTTCACATCGCAAGGAAAAAATAAAGAATATAGACTTTGGTTCATCCAAAATAAATAAAGTAGTTCCTGAACTAAACATAAATTTTTTTTGCACATCCTTTTTTTGACTATTACAAAAGTTCTTTGATATGGATAAAAAATATATATCAATCAGAAATAGACATTCATCTTACCTTAGGTTTTCCCATTTATTTTTGTGTAGAATTGGATGGCATGAGTTGTTTAAAGTTCGATAACTTTTAATTAATTGTTTGAAGAACATTGTTTACAAACTTCACATAATTTAAAACTCCACTTACTATAAATTTAAGCAACATTTGTTGAATATTGTTTAATACTTTTTGCTTCTAGATGATGATGTACGGTAACTGAGGCACTTTATTCTAAAGTAGAAAAGCCTCGAATCACTTTCAAATCTATACAAGAAATTGTACCTTGTTGAGCGTAAGTAGCTCTATATATTCCCTGTGAAATGTACCACTTAGGCAATTAGGCATGTATAATAGACACGCTGAATGCAGTGTGTTACAATGTGAAGTACCAGCGCAGTCCAAGTACAAGTTTTGCGATGAGATGTACATCTTATACTGCTTATTTAGTGTTCTATTTAATTATTAATAAACTTTAACACAATTTTACGAGTTAGAAAAAATGTAATTTCCAAATATCATTTTTATGTAGAAAATGTTAGAATCAATATTTTTACAAATAGAAAAAGTTTATTGTGTTTTATAACATAGATAATAATATTTATAAAACAATGGATGTCTTACCATACCAATTTCGTGCTTGTGAACTGGGAGGTATTTGGTATCAGAATGATAAATATTTGATTCCGAAAATGTTCTACCGAGGCTTTATATTATTTGTAATATTTCAATTTACCTTAAGTGGAGTCATTTATTTGTTCTCATTAAATGGCAGTGTTAAAGAAATTGCAGAAGGCCTTTTCTTGACCCTAACTTATATGTCATTGTGCTTTAAAATTCTAAACTTTTTGGCGAGGCGAGAAGAAATGGTAGATTTATTGAATGATTTTCGATCGTCGCTTTGTCAAACGAAAAATATCGAAGAAAAAGAAATACTTAATAAACATTTAAATCTCGCATCAAATGTATTTTTGTTCTTTATGTGCATGTCACAATCAACAGGTTTGACAATCTTGTCGACTGTGCCAATATTCGCTTTGAAAAATAATGAATTACATCTTCCTATTGATACGTATCAACCATATTCTACAAACAATACTGCTGGCTTTTGTGTAGCATATTTATTTCAGATTTTACCTATAATTTATGGAGTTTTGTTAAACGTGTCAATGGATACTATGGTATGTGGATTTTTGATAATGATAACAGGACAGTTGGAAATTAATTCTTATCGACTAATGCATTCCACAACATTATTAAATAACTGCATAGAACATCAGACGTTGATTAATGCTATGATTTTAAAAATTCAGCATTTCTTTATTCATGCGATTATTATACTTTTCATTTTTAGTTTTATTATACTATGCACTAGTATTTTTCAAATATCGCAGGTATCTCATTTATCTTATTATTAACAACGGTTAAAAATATACTTTATTTAACCGCATTTTAATTTCTTTATCACATTAACATTTGATTATTTTTTTTTTTAAGCAAAAATTAGCAAGTTTTGAGTTCATATTTTTTAGCATGTATATAATGTGCATGTTGTTTCAAGTATTTTTATACTGTTGGTTCGGAAACGAGTTAGAATTGAAGGTAAAGAACAACGTAGTAAATTAAATGCATAGTTGAAAACTTTATTTGTTTTTCAGAGTAAAGCTGTAGCAGAAGTTCTCTACTTTTCTCAATGGTTAGATTTTTCTGAACAAGATAGAAAAAAAATTTGGTTCACTATGTTGGCTGCTCAACAAAATTCAACAATTTCATTTCACGGACAATGCGATTTGTCTTTAAATACTTTTTTATGGGTAAGAATATAGTAGCGTTTGGTTTGTACCTAATTTTTTAATATAAATATATTTAATAGATGATTTTTCAGATCATTAAAACGTCATATGCATCATTTAACTTACTGCAACACGCGTCCTTCTGAAAATAATATTTTATATATTATAGAAAAAATTATCTTTCAGACTTTGAATGTTAAGTTTAGTGAATTATAAAATATTCAATCAGAGTTATTTACTATTTAATGATAGTGAAAATAAAATTGATAAAAATCGGTTAGTAGATTTGGAAAAGTTGTAATTTAATCCTACTTGTTTCTGTTATACTGTTGTTCCTGTTATATTTTTGAATGATCTTTAAATTTTATATTGTTATAATTTATTATTGTATAATTATTAGTGAATAGTTAACGTGAACAAACCTTGAATATTCTTCAATATATTCTTTAATTTTACTTATAATTAATGTTTATATTTCACATAAATGTTTGTATTTCTATTTTTACCAAACGAGAGAATTAGTTAAATCACTTTTTGCTTAAATTTAGTATAAAATACCCCCATAGCAATACCTATCATGGCAATAGTGCAGTAACGTTGGCAATGCCACATCAATGTTGCTGGGACAATGTAATATTGTAGCAATATTACTGTGATATTCATTGCTATTAGCGTAAATTAACAAATTTATAAGTTTGGATTTTATTGTAACTTTGGAATATATTTTCTAATATATAAATATATAAAAGAAGTCACGTATATTAGCCTAACGTTCGATTATTTAAAAGCTTAAATTTTAAGAAAAATCGGTATCTCTTCAATTACCTGTAACTTTACAACAATTAATGGTAGAATAATTACCGAATACATTGTTGCCAAAAAGTCTTTATTTTTTCAAACTTATAGTCAAACGAAGGTTTACAACAAATAAAAGCTACAATGATATCTAGACTGAGAAAAAAATTTCTTGAAATCAAAGGAAGCTTCTTTTCAATTCAAAAAAACATTCTTTAATTCAAAGAAACCCCTTTTTAATGGAAAGAAAATTTCTTTTTTCATATAAATTTTCTTCCCATTAAGGGGTTTCTTTGAATTAATGAAGTTTTCTTTGAACCAAAAAAATATTTAACCGATTGCCCGCAATAAAGCTTTCTTTGATTCCAAGAAATTGTTTTCTCAATGATACGAATTTTTGCAGATTTGTATGCTATTTTTGTTGTAAATTTTTATTTGACCATAACTTTTGAACAATTAAACATTTTTACAATTTTTTTAATCAATGGGATTTGGTCTCACCTTCCAAATATCATTAAAATACTCTACGATTGGTTGTTGTAAAGTTGTAGCTAGTCTAAGAAACATCGACTTTTTTTTTTTTAAGAAAGCACATAACGTTTGAAAACTCGAGACATTTCTTTCTTCATATTTTTATCTTAAAAAAAAACAACTCTCAAAGTTACAACAAAATCCGTGACTCAAATATGTGAGACTCTTCTTGTGTGACAGCTTGTTTTAAAGTGAATCAGTCGCTTTCAACTCTCAAATGTGTACAAAATAGTACCTTGTTGAGCGTAAGTAGCTCATAAATTCCTTGTCTGTGAAATGTACCACTTAAGCAATTACACATGTATAATAGACACGCTGAATTCATTGTTACAATGTAAAGTACGCAGGCAAAGTAGTCTCAGTAACGGTTATGTAACGACTCGCAGATCTTAAATGCCAATCTTCCCTTCGATTTAAACTATTATAATAAAAAATTGCAAATAAATTGTATTTTTTATAGATTTTATAGAAATATAAAGTTCAACAACTTAAAGACATATTTAGTGGAAAAGATGAATATTGTTCTGCAGCAAACTTGGTTTAGAAAGAAACTTTGAAATAGGTAGAATCGAAAGGTATAAAAAAACAAATTTTAGTAGATATAAAATATATTTGTATAACGTTCAGCACCAATTTTTAAAAGTTTTCAATCGTGCGACCGAGGATGATGGATTTTTTACCGCTTCATTTTCGAACTTGTCAACTTTCTGGAATATGGTACAAAAATACTAATTATTTTATTCCAAAAATGATGTACAGAAGTATAATTCTATACATGATCTTTCAATTTACGTTATGTGAAATCATCGAATTATTGACAATGCGAGGCAACATTTCCGATTTTGTTGAAGTGCTATTCATGACCCTTACTTATGTCGTACTATGTTTTAAGATCATAAATTTTATGTCGAGGCAAAAAGAAATTTCACACCTAATAGAAGAATTCCAATCTTCGATATGTCAAACGAAATCATTAGATGAGAAAAATATTGCTCATAAATATTCGAACATGGCAGCAAATGTTTTTATATTTTTCATGTGTATGTCACTTTCTTGTGGATTCTTCCTTTCAACTGCTCCATTACTTAGCTTTGAAAAAGATGAAATTCGATTTCCATTTAAACTCTATCAATTTTATGACACTTCTAAACCTACATTTTTCTGGATTGAGTACACATTTCAAAGTTTAACTCTGATTTACGGAATTATTATCAACGTAACGATGGATACTATGGCTTGCGGATTTATTATTATGGCTACAGGACAGTTTGAGATAAATTGTCATCGATTGAAAAATTCTAATATATCTTTGAAAAGCTGTATTAAGCATGGAATATTAGTTCATGAGATTGTGATGCAAATCCAGTACATTTTTATTGGCGTCAGCGCAACTTTGTTTTGTTTCAGCCTTATTACGTTATGTACTAGTATCTTCCAAATGTCGCAGGTACATCATTATACTGCTTGTTGTTTATTCTTTTTGTTTCGTCTCTAACTATATTTAATTATTTTAATTATTATTACATAAAATTTTTAAAGCTGAAGTTTTTTTACAAGTTAAGTGTGATATCTGAAATGCTCAGTGTGTATTATGTAGTTTGGTAAATGAAAGAAATATATTTAAATTAATAATTTATTTTAATTACAGAAAAAAATGGCTAGTTTTGAATTTCTCTCTCTTGCATTGTATCTTTCATGCATGCTATTTCAAGTTTTTCTTTATTGTTGGTACGGTAATGAATTAAAACTTAAGGTAAGAACCTAAATATCGTAAAACTAATTTTTATAATTTAATTTTTACATAAGTTATTTTTGAATGAAATATAATTTTGTTGAAATATAATTTCTTATTCAAATTGTAAGAGTTTCGCTATTAATTTTAAGGTAGAATCAAAATGAAATTGAAACATTTTTAGAAATCTTTTTTTTGCCTCTTAACATTACAAATCCATTTATAATTACGTAAAAATAAATGGTTTTAATAATTTCTGTTTTTAGAGCACCGAAGTAACAACAGCAATTTATTCCGGCAAATGGTTAGAACTTACAAATCCAAATAAAAAAAGCATTTTGTTCATTATGCTCTTTGGACAACAGGGTGCAACAATTGCATTTCATGGACAATGCGGATTAACTTTAAACACCTTTTTATGGGTACGTTATCTAGTTAAAATTTTTATAGAAACTTTAAGTTACAATGATCATGTTCATTTTCAGATTGTTAAAACATCGTACGCATCTTTTAATTTGTTACAAAAAATGTCTTTTGAAAACTAGCTTAGTAGGTTGTTTTTTTTAATAGAATAAAACTTCCAAAATGTATAATTAGGATTTTTCGAAGTACATTGTGATCAAGCAACTGGGGTTTTATTGTAAACAGCGGTATGTTGGCAGGGTATTTAACAATGTTCAACTTTGTATAATTATTCTTAAGTCACATAAGTACTGTCTCTACAGTGGGTACAGCCATGATATGCTATTTGCTAGGTAAATTTGAACATTCAGAATGTAACAATTTTCATCAAAAATCACTTAGAGCCAAGTCCGCAGTTTTAAGTTATTGTGAGTAGTGACAAAAATGTTTCCAAAGTGATATAATTATAAGAAACCCATCATAGGATGCAAGATTAAGATGCCTAATAGGTTAAGCATTGAAGTTGAAACCCTCATTTGAGCTGAGTTTTAGACGTGGGCTCGAAAAACTGTATCACAGTTGAGCGTGTTTGAGCAGTCAAATATTATTGCGTGGTGATATATATATATATATATATATATATATATTCATGAATTAAGAAACTTCCAGAACATGTTAGAACTAAACATGCTATAGCTACATTATTAAAAGATCTGCAAATTCTAAATCAGAATAATTTGTATAATTTTTATAAAGATTTTAAACAAGTTTTGTAAAGATTTGATATAATAATTTGTATAAAGTTTGCAATAGAAAAATATAAAATATATGAGCTCCTCTAATAGTCATCTATTGCTAATTTTGTCATGAGAGGTGTAAAAAGTTAGAATGCGACACCAAGCGGAATTAATTTTTTTTCGCGACTGGCACTTGGTGGCGCATTTTAACCGTTTACACCCCTCATGACAAAATTAGCAATCGATGACTATTAGAGGAGCTAGTATATTTTATATTTTTATATTGTAAACTTCATACAAATTGTAGAACCAATCTTTACAAAACTTGTTTAAAATCTTTATAACAATTATATAAATTATTTCCACTTGCGATGGCTAGATTCGCATCACATCACGCAATACATTCAAAATAGTTATTTTGGTAAACAACAAATTATTATCTGGATAAAGAATTGGATGGTTCTCCTAACTAAATTGATTTTTATTAAAACAACGTTTCGAGTGTAAAAAAACTCCTCTTCAGGTACAAAGTATTTCTAAATTAATTACGATTGTTTGCAGTTTCTCATTTTAACAAAAAAATATTATTTTAGACTTACGTCTGCTTCGCTAATCAAATATATTACAATCTCATCTAAGAACGCCAAGAAAAATAATAAATAACCTGATTTGTCAAAGAGTCCAGTTTGGTTCACGAAATCAACGTCGCGGGTACAGAGATTAGTAACATACCCTTTCTTCTTCAGCAGAACGATGTTGTAGAGATTCTTGTCATTCTTTAAAACGACGTCATTTCGTTAGCTCCGTTTCGTTGAGCTGTTTCGTTAAGCTAATTTCCTGTATTTGTTGATAATTGCTTCAAATCAGATGGTAGTTCTGCTAAAATTTCTTGAACCACGTGTTTGATTCTTGGTGTTTGATCTAATGTCATTTTGAACTTTCCGGACTAGCCGCCAAATTGTCACTTCCAGATTCAAGGATTACTAAAAATACATGAATTAAGTTAACTTTATTAGTAATAAATAAATGGATCAAACGAAACTCTTTGACAAACCACATTGGAATATTTCATGTTTTTCTTTAAAAAAAAAGATATTGGCTGCTAAGAGTAATTGGCATTTTTTCAATCACTCGAATATAACAATGTGATAAAAATACGTTTTGCGAAAAAAGAGATTAAGGGATCTCTTAATCTCTCTTCCCGTAAAAGGTAAGAAAGATTAAAGGAAAGTTAAAGTTAGTTCGAACCATCGAATTCTTTAAAGATAATAAAAAAATATTTCATATAATCCACCAAAGTTGTATATTTACAAAGGATCGCGCAGCCACCTTGCGGAAATTGAATTTCGGTGAAATTGCTTAAATTTTTTATATAAGATGCTTTATGATCTCCTAATCAAAAGTGCCTATATATCTGTGGACATACTGAAACACCTTGTAACTTGAAAACTGATTATTTTTGCATGTTGAGACCATAAATATATTTGATCTAGATTACTTTAAATTCACGAGTCTTTACTCTAAAAGGGAACAATGCTTGAGCAGTTCTTTAAAAAGAGAACTGCATTTTTATAGACTTCGTAACAAGACGAGGTAGTCCTTATATTAAAAATTTATTATGATTATTATAATTTTTTACATTAGATTCAGTAATATAGTTCAAATAAAATAAAAAAAAACTACTTTTCTTTGGCTAATAATTACTAGAAAAAATTCTATTTACTCGAAATTTTTATTTAATTTTCTTTAAAACGAAGATAGTGTGAAAAGGTAACACCAGATTAAAATTCCCTTTTTGCTCTTGTATTGAACATTATTTTTTGATGCAACTTGCACAAAGCTTGATTTAGCGCATGCATTTATATGCAATCTTGAGTGAAATCGAGCTTTACGCATGGAGTTACAAAAATTCTGTTTTTTAGAACTTTCAATATTCCAATAACAAAATTTATTTATACCAGCACCATCCAAGTGCGCTGCGCGCGCGCTAAATATTTTCTATGTTAGATACTTTAAAAAAAATATATTTCTCTCATAACATTGAAATTCTTTTAATTTATGGAGACGTTACAAATGAATTACAAAACATACAGTTTCGATTGGCAAATTGTAAGTTCAAACTCGAAGGTTATGTTATTAACGAAAATTAAATAAAATACTTTATAAAGTCTGCTTCTGCTAGTCCAATCTAGTCATCACAATCGTTTTATTCATGCTTCAACTTTCCGTCATCACTTTTTTAAGAGAGGATTTGTTTGCTCTTCATTAAATTCTAAAATGGACAAAGAAAAATAAAATAATAATACAAAAATAAATAATTAAATATAGAATAGTTTGAAATTATGTTGTTGAAATCGATTGTTTTTAATGAATCTCAGAGATAATATTGGAACGATAAATTCGTTAGG